>JAMPIV010009711.1:0-113872 GCA_024509875.1 Oreohelix idahoensis
GTTGGGGGTGTGGTGGGGGGGGGTGGGGGGGGGGTGGGTGTGGGGGGGGGGGGGGGTGGGGTGTGTGGTTTGTTTTTTTGTGGTTTTTGTTGTGTGGTTGTGGTGGGTGTGGGTTTGTTTTGTTGTTGTGTTGGGTTTTTTTGTTGTGGAATTTAAAGTTTAATTTTTTTTTGAGAGATTTTTTTAAATTAATTTAGTAATTTTGAATTAGTTTTTGAATTTATTTTAATATGGATTGGTAATTTTTAGTGTTTTGAAAAGTGGGATTATTATGATTAAAAAAGGATTTTTTATTTGTTATAAAAATATAAATATATTTTAATTAGAAATAATGTAATAAATAAATTGATTTCAATAATTTCAATTTTAATTTACCTTATTTCAATAAATGTTGTTCTCAATCCGACGCTTGCAAATACAGAAATACAGAACATTAAATGCAGAAATTTGATGGCCAATGCACCCTACTATTATGTGAGTCCCGCACTTGTCAGCGACAGATACTGACATCTCATTCTGAAGAGAGTTGCTGCTGACGTGTTTTTCTTTCAACAAAACTCCCAGAAGTGTATTCAAAATTGGGAACTCGGTTCATGCATAGACAGATCAACATGCCCTTATCGTATTCTACAGACTGCAAGAGTTTTACAAGTCAGAAAGCACTAGATGCCACTCGCTCACTCTACAACCCGTAATGACTATAATGAATAAATAGAAGCCATAAAAAGGGAAATGTCGAAAACGTCAAAATGTCATAGCGGATGTCTCTTTCCAGGTGTGATCGAAATAACCCATACATCAGACTAGCACAACCATAACAGAGTCCAAGTGAAACACATAATTCAAATCTATCATAGATACGGTGCAAGGTAATAGTCCTGTTTCAAGAACTATATTTGCAAAATGAATAATCACGTAATCACAATATACACTAACTAATTTGTACAGAGATCACGTTTTGCTTGATAACAGACAAGCGGCTACGCACAGCAACACGATTGATAATGCGAAGTATCCTAATACGCGCCAAACAGCAAGTGATACATCGTTGAACTCATGGCACCTCGTGTAAACATCGTGTCATCATGACAATACTCATCGTCAAGCTAAAAACTGTCAAACACAGCATATGTGGATAATTTAAAATGGTATCAGTTTCAAACAATTTTGAATACTCGCTGATTTTATTTAAAAATAAAAAATAAAAAATGTGTACTACACTTTCAAGGGACATAAGTCAAAAATAAATTTTGCACAATTCTCAAAGGGAAGGAAATCGGATATTTAGGATGGAACTTATTTGTGATGCTGACCACATCACCCCTAGTGTGCCAATGGTCAAGAAAATATAGGCCTAACACCATATTCCCACAATGCCTCAATGTGCGTGTAACGGGATCCATTACCTTTATTTTACCTTTTATTTGTGATGATTCACTACGATATTTAAGGACGTGTTTATTCTTACGGACATATTATTGAATTGACTTCAATCATGGACATGGACGACGATTGATTTCAACGTACAACTTATGACATTCTATAAACAGTTAGAAAGTAATGAAATGACATTGCTCTATATACTCACACTATTCTATATAATATGGGAAAGTGATTAAGTTAATTGCACTACACAATGTTGAGTTCTGGACAACATTTATGTCACACTGTCACTAAACTTTTAAACATTGATGAGCTATTACGCCATTCTATGATTTATGAACACGACACATAGGCATATTGTTACTATTTGCCAACATTAATGTGTTACCTACATAATTTCCTCACTTCACAGGTTATGAATATGATATATTAATAACATATCATTCACAGTTACACAAAACTTTATTCATGTGACAAATTGTAGCAGTCACACACCTTATTGGTTATGTGTCTGCCTCATCTCATCTATTGTTGTTATATTATGATTAATGTTTTGCATTTTTATGGTTCTTTGAGATGACATTAAGAGACTACCCTTACCTGACAAGACAAATATGTGTTCAGACTGTATGAAGTATGAGAATGCATGGACTGATAGAATTATTTCGTATTTACATGTTGGCTGATCTTGCTATGGTTACCTCACTTTGATTTTAAATTGTTTTATGTCATTCGTACACAATGTTACTAGCCGTTTTTGCTACTGTCCACACCTCGTGTGTTAAAATGCCTACTTGGTGGCAGAAACATTGCTAGCAATGAGATTTGATGTTACCATCTGTTCACTTTGGTGAAGTTTAACCCACAACACGTAAATAATGAAAACTGCGTTTTCATTATTTGACGGGAGAGGGGGGGGAGGAGTAGTTGTTATGATTAAAACTCATAACATATCGGTGTTTATCAAATAGGTATCGAATGTAGATACCATGTTGTTAATGTACTGTATCCACGGGTTACCCGGAAGTACGTCATTGACTTTTGGTGCAGTTTTGGCAGAAATCAAACCGGTCTCAGTTTGGCAGAAGTGAGAAATACTTCGAGGCCTTTTCTGTGTGTTCTTCTATTTGGACGGACGCATATTTGTCCAGCTCCTAGAATGTGTTAATTCTCCAGAGTCATAAAGTGTTTCAACATCTAGATTGCCCACATGCTGCGTTGGGTCGATGCTAGAGATTTATATTGAGAGAAGTGCATGCTGTATTCTGATGTACGTGAGTGGCACATGTTAAATAAATTCTGCATGAAAATGTCGAGGACATCTCGTCATTAGCAGATTGAATAGCGACGCTCAAGACTGGCTAGGTTATGCCATCGTCTCGCATATATCTATTGGATGAATTTACTGGAGCTTGTAACATGATTAAACTTATGTCGACTTAACATCCAACCTGGTCTTCACAACTTCTTTATTGTTGGAAATCAGGTTTGTGCAAGAAGGCTGAATGTAAAACTGTTACCGGCATATTTGTATGCCTGATTAAATGTTAAAGAAGGGACTTCTCCGAAGTAGACCTTCAACATATAACTCAAGTGCTAATGCTACATGTGAAGGTGGAGTCGCTATAAAAACCCCTTCACAAAAGGCGACGGACAAGATACTAAGTTAACAAATTTGCTCAGCCCTTAACCAGCGTTTGTTCTTGACTTCTCGGAATATCTTGTGAAGGCTCCCCTAAGGTAGAAGCGCCATTAATCTTCTATCTACATCTTTGCCAAGAGTAATCTTGCGCGTAGATACCTTGGACGACATACTTTCAGATACGCTTGCGTTGTGACCATTAGTGGACCACTACTGCAAAGCCAGGGGAGTCAATTCCGTGACAAGGACATACCAGTGAAACAGGAGGTGAAGAAATGATAGAAGTGGACAGGACATATCATGGAAACAAGAGGTGAGGAAATGATAGACTTAGACAGGACATAAAAAACAATGACAAAATTTAAAAACACGAACACAGCGGCTTTCCAAAAATGTCCAAGGCAGAAGAAACGAAAGATAACCTATAGGTTGTCGTGAATCCCTTTTTTCTTCCCGTTATTGCTGCTAGACTCACCTTTATTCTTGCGTTTTTTATTACTCTGTGCATGCACTATCTTTTTAATTTTCTATTTTCTATTACTCTTCTCGCTGGCCGCATTATCTTGCTTGTTATTATTCGTATTTATCTTGTCTGTCTTGGTACTGCTGTCCTCTTATCGTTTTTTTATATCTCGTCTTTCTCGTAATTCTTCTTGTTGCTTTCATCTTTCTTATTTTGCTAATTCTTGTTTTTTACTTCTGTCAATTTCTCTTCATCTCCTTTAGTTTGGACATTTTGATTTTAAGACTTTTCGCCTCTTGTCCCTTTTCCTTCTGCTCTGGATCGTCTCTAAACATAATCACAAGTCGTCTCTAAACATAATCACAAGTCGTCTCTAAACATAATCACAAGTCTTTCTCTAAACTAATCACTAGTCGTCTCTAAACAAATCACAAGTCCTGTCGATCTATATAATTATGGTATCTTTTTTTTAAACTAGGGATCCATATTTTAGATCTGCCATTGTTCTTGTAAGGATTTAGATTTTATTTACTTCGCCCTGGCCTTCAGCTTTATTTATTTATGTAAGAGATGATGTCATTAACACAGTCACTATCCAAAAGTTTCATTATGTTATAATGATACTTGAAAGTAACCCATCAAAGAAATCGGAACGAGCTATGGTGTGTTTTTTATGCTTCATGTCTCGAGGACGAACTCCGCCTAGGCCGGTCCCAAGCCCGGCTGAAACAGGAAAAGGGCGGCCTGCATATCCGTAAAATTTTGTCAAAGTTGACTTATATCACATTTCCTGCTCACTCTTCCAAATGTCTTCCAAGACTGCGTTTATCTGTGATCACCTGTCCCAAACAGTCGAATCGGAAGTGATTATGCAATCTTAAGCAAACACTTCATGCTCTCAACTACCTGGAGTCAATGTGGTATTAACACGTTTAGTGATTCAATTAATCTCTCAGGGATGGGTGATAATAGTCGTGTTTGAGATAGGTAAAGTGAGTGTGATTGTGTACTGGCAAAGTCGTTCACACAACAGGGGCGCACACGGGAGTCATCGAGTATGGAACGACTGATGATATTTAATAATAGTTTATTAACTCACAGCACATCATCACGTAGACATAGACGAAATACAGGTACATCGATACAGAGATCATACTAATTTTAATCCACAACTGGTGGTTTTAATTAACTATCGTCATAATACGGCCTGCCACATTTCCTGCCTATAATAATTCTTCATAAGGCCAAACAATACTCCAGGGAGCCATTGATAATAAAGCCTATTTACACGACAGCTATAATGATCTTCATATGGCCTAAACTGTAGTCCATTACACAATAAAGCCTGCTCAGACGGCAGCTACTAATAATCTTCATATGGCCTAAAAAATTTCTTCTCCATTATACAATGAAATCTTTGAAAACCATTTTCCCGGCAGCTATAATAATCTTCATATGGCCTAAACAATACTCCATTACACAATAAAGCCTGCACACACGACAGCTATAATAATCTTCATATGGCCTAAACAGTAGTCCATTACACAATAAAGCCTGCACACACGGCAGCTATAATAATCTTCATATGGCCTAAACAGTACTCCATTACACAATAAAGCCTGCACACACGGCAGCTTTAATAATCTTTATAAGGCCTAATAAATCTTCACTGCAGTTTATCAAATAGGCTGTACACACAGCGAAATATATAAGTCGACATTTTCTTAAGCACTACGTAGGCACACACTTTCCAAAACCACTGGGACTCGACATACACGGTCCACGCCCAAAAAACAACTCCTCTAATCACACACTAGTCCCGCCAAACAACCCCGACACGAGACTCGACTGTTTTGAACACCGCTCTCAATAATACATGCAGACTAGCTGCGAGCTATTCACATGGCTCAAAACAGTACAGAGTAAATACATCTCTACATTTGAGATTAAACAGCGTTCACACGCTTATCTGTACTCTGCCACTCCACAAATAGGAAAAGATAATTCTATCATAAAGTTAAACATGGATCCGCTTAATCAAGCGTTGCAACTCGAAATTTAACTTGTCTAAAAAATATTCTAAAGATTACTTCCCTTCCATAAAATCCACTTGCAACAATGGGCGATACCCTTGCCTGGACATACGAAGTGAAGTGCGACAAATAGAAACAAAGACTCTAGTACGGAGTTCTGTGCGGCGAAAATGAGTAATAATAGAAAGAGAGGGGGGAGGGGGAGGGAGGAAAATGGAAGAAAAATTGAACGGTCCAATTTCGTGACACGAAGGCAAAAAGCATCGAGGGATGCCAATTAAGAGGTGCATTCCCATAGTCAGTTATGACTGAAGGGGCTATTATTAACATTATATTATTATAATAAAATTAAAAATTGACAAAAGGTAAAGGATCCCGTTACACGCCCATTGAGGAATATTGGGAATATGGTGTTAGGCCCGTATTTTCTTGATCGTTGGCACACAAAGGGTGATGTGGTCAGCATCACGCCGGCCGCCTTAAACTTCCCAGAGTTGTTCTGGTACCCATTTGAGTTTGGTCGACCCAGGAGTCCTTTGTGGCCTAAAAAATCCCAACTCATCTGGGGATCGAACCATAGACCACTGCGCTAGGAAACCATTGCACTAACCACTACGCTACCGCGGCTCCCAAAAATTGACAAAGCTCAAACGTTATTTACATATGTTGCTAAATGTGGCGAGTTTGACAATAACCGTTGATTATTTTTTTGATAAACAAGACTGGTTTCCTTTTTAGTTCAAGGATAAACTGACATTGTACATGAATTTTAATATTTTCATTTTCTGCTCTACTTCTACGTTTATTCTACATTTAATTTACATTTATTTGCAGTTGTGGTCTGTAGTATTTGATGAATAGGAGATGATTTGGGGAATGAGGACGCCCTGTATCAGGCGCCATAAACGTGTAACAGTTTTCAGATCACCAGAGCTGATTAATCACAGAAGGTAAAGGCTGGAGATCATAAAACACTTGGGATACATCATGTGAGAGACGGTATATGAATGATGACCTCATCAAAAATATAAACCATGAAGTTTTGAATTCCACATTCATTTATCTTCTTCTCTGAGTTACATCCTTATGCCCCAGCTGCTACAATTCGTATCAAGTTTTCTTCACCTTTTTGTACACATATTTCAAGTTTGCCCTTCACTGACTGTATATTATTGTAACTTCGTGTTCATAGTTTTCTGAATACATTAGACAGAGATTGCAATATTACTCGAGTTTGTTATTACTTTAAGGTGTCCAAAGATGAAGCACGTGCCATTTATAGTGTTCTCACCTTAGACGTACGAGTCAATATTTACAGTTTGCTCCTTCCAAATGTTTTTTTGCGTCTGTCTTTATTTCTGTATCTGCCTCTAATCTGTAAATCTGCCTCTATTTTTTATATCTGCCTCTATGTTTATGTCTGCCTCTATTTTATTTTGTCTGCATCGATTTTTTTGATCTAACAGTTTTTTTTTAGTCTGCCTCTATTTTTGGGTCAGTTTCTATTATAGGGGTTGCCTCTATTTTTTCGTGACTGTCTTGTTTATTTTGTTCAGTCTCTATTTTTTGTCTGCTTCTATGTCTTTATATCTGCCTCTATTTCTTTATACCTGCCTCTGTTTCTTTATATCTGTCTCTGTTTCTTTATATCTGTCTCTGTTTCTTTATATCTGCCTCTGTTTCTTAACATCTGCCTCTGTTTTTTAATATCTGCCTCTGTTTCATAATATCTGCCTCTGTTTCTTAATATCTGCCTCTGTTTGCTAATATCTGCCTGTTTCTTTATATATGTCTCTATTTTTGTGTCTGCCTCTGTTTCTTTAAATATGCCTCTGTTTCTTTATATCTGCCTCTATTTCTTTCTATCTGCCTCTGTTTCTTTATAGCTGCCTTTACTTCGTTATATCTGCCTCTGTTTCTTAATATCTGCCTCTGTTTCTTAATATCTGCCTCTGTTTCTTTATATCTGTCTCTGTTTCTTTACATATGTCTCTGTTTCTTTACAGTATATCTGCCTCAGTTTCTTTACATCTGCCTCACTTTCTTTATATCTGCCTCCATTTCTTTATATCTGCCTGTGTTTCTTTATACATGTCTCTATTTTTGTGTCTACCTCTATTTCTTTATATCTGCCTCTGTTTCTTTATATCTGCCTCTGTTTCTTTATATCTGTCAGTTTCTTTATATCTGCCTCTGTTTCTTTACATCTGTCAGTTTCTTTATATCTGCCTCTATTTTAGTCTGCCTTTGTTTTTTATTCTGCTTCTTTTTATTGGTCAGTTTCTATTTTAGGGGTTGCCTCTAAATTTTTTTTATCTGCCTCTATTGTTTGGATCTGTTTCTATTTTACTGTATATCGTCATCAGACTTAACGGTCTTTTATATTTGGACATGCGCCCTAATATAACTGACTAGGTTGAACGGGACACGCTTCGCCAAATTTTATTTTTTAAATGAAACTAATGGCTTGCAACGCTGTTACCTCGCTTCCAGGCTATGTGGACTCAAGTCACTAGCTTTTCTTTTAGAGCTGTAGAGAATTGATAGAACTGATTTTAATTCAAAACATTAAACAAAACTTGACCATATATTTTAATGTCCATTCAAGTCACTATGCAATGAAAGCTCCTCTTGTGAGCTCGTGTTATAATGTTTGGTTGAGTATGTTGATAGGGACTAATGGTCGTTTTGGGGCTGACAAGTGGACTTGTCAAACACATCGTCTTAACTTTAGTTTAGGCAGCACTTTGTGCCGGTCAAAAATACAAATTCTTCAGTTATTAAGAAATACGCATCAAAAGAAACTCGTGCTATACATATTTACTAACATGTACTGCGCCTAGCGTGTACTTATTTATACCATACAAAATATAACTGAATATTTCTATAATATCAACAAACGGCAGAAATATTTTCTTCCGTATTTGAAATATATTTTTGATACCTTCTTTGCTACAAATGTGCTCAAAACAAAATTATATAAAGCAACTGCGTTAATCTTTTAAAGTTATGACTAACTTTCTTGCACTTATTACTCCCCTTGTAAAAAAAATTACGTCCCTTAGATAAAACGCATAAATGAATCTTAACGTTTAAGTATTAATGATATAACAATGCGGAGGTAGTAGAACATTGATAAGAGTTCCCAGTGTCAATGTCTGCTTGTGCAGCGAATACAGAAAGTTAATTAAAAGTTAGTGTTCTCCCCAACCTCACCCCCCAACTTCCTTTCTTTTTCTCCAATGCTGATAGAATCAATATGAGTTTGTTTATGTAACTCGCCGAGATCTCCAAGGGAGGTAACTAACAATCATTAATGGGCTGCCATAATAACAAATCAGCATGTATGTGTTGCGTGAAAGTGCTAAATGTCTCTCAACTGGATTAAACTTAATATTGAACCCAAGCTTCCGCCGTGCGCCCCCCCCCCCCCAATAAAATTAAATTAGAATTACATTTTTTTTTTTTTATTAAAACAAAAGGCAACCACGGACAGATGAAGTTTGAAAGATGTGTACAAGAGAGACTTGAATACATAAATGCAGGATTCTGAGAGGACGGAGATGCTGATCGCAACAAGTCGAGATGATCCCTACGATTAAGCGAAAATAGGCTCTTACAACAACCTGTGGAAATAACCATTTTAGAGATGCCCCCTAAACGAAATGGGTTCAATTCAAAACAAACACCGAATAGACAAGAGAAGGATGTCACTTTAGAGCCACGACCCAAGGTTGACCGCTGCCATAAAATGTCAAGGTCGATAAAATGATCACAGTATACGATTTACTATTTCTAGAAAGTGATTGACAAGTCAATTTCTTCTTAGAACCACTATTTGCACAAGTCTGGAAAACAGGGACAACACCAACAAAGTGGAACAAAGGAATAATTGTCAAATTGCCCAAGAAGGGAGATCTTGCAGACTGCAATAATTGGAGACGAATCACTCTTCTCTCAGTTCCCAGCAAAATACTAGGCAGGATAATTATACAGAGAATTTCAAAAGCAGTAGAGCACAAAGTGAGGAAAGAACAAGCAGGATTTAGAAAGAACAGAAGATGTGTAGATCATACATTTACCCCCAGGAACATTATAGAGCAGAGCTCAGAATGGCAAAGACGACTGTACATTAATTTCGTTGATTTTGAAAAGGCTTTTGGGACCCAAAGATGCAGCAATAGAGAAAGCAGTCAGCGACCCATAGCTTGACTGCTTGCGTCAGGGTCAGCGAACAAGAGCTGACCAAGACCCTACTCCACCTCCACGTGGTGGTACTGAAAACAGGCTGCATCACTGCAGTCTGGCTGAGAGAGTAGGGATCGAAGAAGGAAGGCAAACCCGGTCCCAAAAAATGCCGTGCTGAAGTCGGATGTGTCGACCGAAAGGCGCAGATATCACAGCTCCGGTGTAAACAGACACAACGCAACCAACGTCCTTTTCTGGACGAACGAGGAAGAAGAAGGAAGAAAAGGCTTTTGACAGTATCCATAGCAACAGTTTATAGAAAATACTGAGGGCTTATGGAATTCCAAGCTGCATAGTGTCAATCATAAAAAGCCTCTGTGCCAACATTACGTGTAGCGTTGGGCAGAGCAACCTAACCTTTGAGGTGAAGACAGGAGCACGACAGGGATGCCCCTTATCAACCACTCTATTTTTAACAGTCATAGACAAGGTGATGTGCCAGACAACAGAGGGCAGTCCAAGAGGAATAAGATGGACTACATTTTCTACATTGGAAGATCTGGAATATGCAGATGACATTGCACTACTAGCACATTCACATCAACACATCCAGGAAAAAACGGATAGACTTAATAAGTATACCCAGCAGGTGGGCTTGAACATCAATCTAAAGAAGTCAGAGGTCTTGACGCTCAATGTGGCCAACCCTGAGCCCATATCAGTATGGAGTCAGCACCTGGAACAGACAGACACCTTCATATAACTAGGATGCATAGTAACACCAGATGGCGGAGCAAGCAAAGACATCAACAACATAATGAACAAAGCAAAAACAGCCTTTTTTTGCCTAAACAACATCTGGAAGTTATCTCAGTACAGCACAAGCACAAAATTAAGATTATATCAGAGCTGTGTGCTTTCTGTGCTTCTCTATGGTGCGGAATGCTGGAGAGTTACAGAGAAGGAAATGTCGCACAACATGCCTTAGAAAAATTCACTGAATCTTTTGGCCAAATACCATCACCAACCAAGATCTGCTTACTCGGAGCAAGCAAGAGGACATGCACACCATCATAGCTGGCTGACTGTAGTGGTTTTGATGGTATTGTATGATTGTGATATTACCTAGTGTGATGCATGAGGTCAGCTGTGAATGCTCCTGAGATAAATGTAGCTGTGAATTTACAGAAGGCCCTTCTTGCTACCATTACGACCTCACACCTATCTTTTTTTTCTAATGAATGTGGCTACGTTAAAATTCTAGGGTACTGATATGTAATGTGTTGTGGTAGTTTATATACACACACACAGATATTTACTAAGTCTAATAATATTAATAAAATGTTATAACACACTGAACTAACTCAAGCTGTGTAAAATTTTGATAGTAAATTTTCTTTAAGTTTATTTGTTCTGAACCAAGGTTTTATTTTGGTCAGAACATATGAAAGGTTTTGAAATTAGGAATGAAATGCATGAATATATGGCATAATAAATGAAAAGGTGTGTACATATGTATTTTACAAGACTAGTTAATATTACTACTGTTTATAGTTGTAATTTATCTGGGAGAACGATTAATTGATGTGCTGTTGGGGTGGCCTCATCACTCCCTGTCTATGGCGACTAAACATTGTCCATTTATTGATGGGAATATAGTTGGTGTGTTAGAAAATAAGTTGAGTTGGTGAATGTCCAGCAGGCCAGACGTTCACGTATCTTGAATGAGTAGTTCTGGTGCTGGAATCTGGTGGCCCCACCTCTCCGTGCTTGGGGGCAATATAAGGATGCTCTGCCAAAATATTAGACTGCACGGTCCCACTCTTGTATTATTCAACACATCATTTGACACCACATTGGTGCCAAATAAAAAACTCACAGTTCTTAAATAAAAGTATTGGGTCATGTGTCAGAACTCTACCTCCTGAGCCACTTCTACACTCAACACTACACAACAACACCACATAGACGGGGTCAGATCTCTCTGACCATACAGCACATCTTACCAAGTTGGTTTCACATAGGATAAGTTCCCCCAGACTACATATTCTGAAATATGTTCATTAGCTTCCTGCCATTGAATAGGATTGGGGATATGTTCCACTGATCTCAACACTTGATCCGCCCTTCATAATCCTTGCTGGAGTTTATGTATTTTGTTTGTCTCTAGACCCTGAACTGGGGCGGGGGGTCTAGAGCGAATCCTTACTTGTTGTAAGGGATAGATTTTGATATGGCAGTATCAATTCACTCGAAAGATTAAACAAATATTAAAATATACAAAGAAATACTTTCAGTCTTACCAGAATTATGAATAGAGAACACAGTTATATGCTAGCAAAACTCAGCTGAGCTGCTGGCTCTAGTATGGCGTCCCTCTAAATATTGCAATTAGCTTTTGGGAAATACACCACTGAATTATTTACTGTGTCTACTACTGGACAACTTATGATGAATGGCAAAAATGCGCGTCTGAGCGCCAATAATATGTTTATCTGTGGCCAATCACCGCCTTTTTTTCTTTTTAAATTCAAACCTCCTACCAAAAGTCAATTCAGTCATACCTCAGTCAAGTATGTATTATTGTCTGTTGGTCCGTCTGTCTCTACTTGCGTTTCACAAAAAAACACACTTGTTTTTTGAACCAACTCTGCCGTCCCCTACAATTTTGCCTTTAAAGTTATTTTTAGCCACAAATCTCCACCACATTCCCTCTCTTTCATTCCAACTAGATTTTAGCACTTGAGTCTCAAGGCCGCAATTTTTGAAAATTAGTGACATTTTTTGTTTCAATGCAGTCGCTCGCTGATATGAACAACACAGTCTTTTGTCAATATCTTTCTTATTATCTATCCGTCTGTATAAATGAAAGCATATTATTTCACTGCTCAAGATGGGCCATCAGGCCAGCTAGGTTTTATATTCCTAACATTATTATTAAGAAAAAGTTACTTTTCAAGGTTAGTTGGTTTTTTGAAATATTTTCGAGCATCTTCTGTAATGCGTTTGCCGCTGAATTCAAATAAACGGACTAAGTTATCGCAAAAGCGTCCAAGAAATGACTGTTGCGTATAATAGCTAAGGTCCCTTTTGTCGATTTCTTTACCTTGTGTCAACTTGGGGACGTGAATTTTTTTCCTTTCCCCACCAATTGCGTCTTTTTAGCCTTGCTAGTTTCAAGCACGTGTTCAGTCATATTTTTGCCTTTTGATCTCCGTTCTCATCCCGTCCCAAGGGTAAACGTTTTGCCTTCACGTCTAACAAGTTAGTTTCCATGGCGGGTGGTGACCCGCGGCGTGGGCGATCATGTCGTCTAGTAGCTTACGCATTTTTTTTATCCCTACATTTTATCTTTGGAGATATTTTAACGTTGTATCACGGTTAATTTTATCACACTGACGCTGGAGTTGGGTTGGCCATGTCCTCAGAAGAGACCCCGATGCCATCACAAGAACAGATATGCTATGGACCCCTGAAGGAAAACGAAAGAGAGGCCGACCAAAAACAACTTGGCGGAGGACTGTGGAGGCTGAGATGCAAAGAATGAACCAGAGTTGGGGCACTGTACGAAGGAAGGCTGCCGACCGAGAAAAATGGAATCAATTTTTTGTTGACCTACAAGACGCCCCCATGCGTAATGGCCACTGACTGCTTTGACAGTCGGCGGTTAAGGATCAAAGAAGAAGAAGAAGATTGACAAGTCAATTTCTTCTTTTTAAAATGTTATTATCAGCACTTGTACCTACTGGATATACATAACATGTATGTCGAAACAAGGAGTAATAACTGACATTTGAAATTTGACAAATACGTTGTGTTTTGTATTCCTTTCAACAAAACAACAACAATAAATTCTAAAATGACCATTAAACTCAACGTTACAAGACAGAGCAAAAATGATTGCCCGCCACAATGTCATGTGATCTCCCCTTGCGCTGTTGCGTTAATGTGACACATCATTTTATGTCATAAAATAGCAGGTAAGACGCTGTATTGTGACGTTTGTTTCGTATAAAGTTATTGGATAACATGAAGAACTAACACGGGACTTTACAATTACCCTGTATAATCACATGTCTTGTTACAAATACGTTGTTAGCAATAATCTAAAGAGCATGTCGTAAAGTTCCCGGGGATCTTTGAAGAGACAAAGACATAATAAAACCACTGCACATTCAGACATGTCGTTGAAGCGACTAATACGAGGTCGTGAATGAGGATGGTAACTTCATCACGTAAAACAAATTGCTTCAAGAACCACCGCTGCCATAGTATCCCATGCTATACGAGGAGCACAAAAGAGAATGAAGATTGTCACAGCATGGTCAACAGCTGTGGACTGTATGTGCTCCACAGGGATCAGGTACGGAATGTCAGTCGTGTCATAAGAGTTGGCCAATAGAGTGTTGTGAACTTGACGACACGAAACTGCGTGTTCAGCAGGTCAGGGGAGAATGTAAGGTGGGTTCTGATTGGTGGAGAAGAAAAAGGGAGGTCAGAGGTGGACAGGTGAAGGCAGGGGAAAGCATCGCGACATGGGCTGGCGAAAGTGGATGGTTATGATAGGAAACTCCATACAGAACGATACAACAGGAGGCAATCTATTGAAAATGCCGATCGCATCATTTGGCGATGCTCTCTACGGTGCCACCTCAGATTAAGCGAAAAGAAACACATGACAAGCAGAAAAAAAGAACAAACGTCGAAAGGAACACGAGGTGTCACGGGTTGTCTATCTTGCTATGCAGCAGTGGTCCAACACTGGCCCAAAACCTAGAGTATCTAATGTGTGTCTACAACGGTATCTACCTTTGCACAAGATTGCTCTTTGCAGAGTTGTAGATAGAAGGATAATGATGCTTCTACCTCGAGGTAGTGTTTTCAAGATATTTCAGAAGTCAAGAACAATGCTGAATGCGTCTGAGCACATTATTTTTTTTATCTGACCCGCCACCTTTTGTGAAGATGTATATTGTATAATTTAGTTCGTTCAAGTCCCTAGCTAATTTAATTTAGCGAAATTCATCTTATTATTATTGTTGTTCTTAATGACTTTTCAAATGTAGATATAACTATATATATTAAATTCCGGATTCACACATGTGCCTTTCGCTCTGTAATAATTAATTCAACTATGAATTTATAAAAATCAACATATTCAAATTTAATGATCAATTACTTTAACACTTGTAAATAAATATGACTAGTGATTAGGAAAAGTAATTAGGTTTTTCCACAGAAAAGTCTTTAGGCTTGATGAATTTAGCAAAATAAAGTTCGGTTGGTTTTGGTCTGTTACAAATGAGACTTGTCAAAATGCTGAAGTGCCGATGCTGCTTTTCCGTAGATCCGTCTCTGTGGTGAGGGGCAAGTTCCCAGATCAATCAGGAAGCAACCGCTCCTGGTAAAAGCAACACTCTTCATGTCTTGATCTCAAACTTCGAACCACAGTCTAGTAGTACAGCAAATGGTCTCTCCGGGTCATACCGCAAATAGTCAGGTCGCCTAGTACTGGTACCACAAACTCAATAATTGAAAGATCTTAGACTTCTTGCTCAGTAGAATAGTCTTGGCAACTTAACACAGATGCCATGTACACGTCTTGGGTACTATTCCTGTTTTAGAATCCTTCTGTGACTTGTGAGTGAACCTGTAGTATTCCGGGTTCCTTATTAATATTGGCAAGTTTCCTACTGATGTGTAGGGATGCTCTTAATACTTTTTGTACGATCATATAAATTACAATCTGTCGTAAATTTATTTTGAGAGAAAGAGTCTTAGAAATAGTGGTCCGGTTTAGAGTGGAAAATGATGGTGGAAAGCTCAGTGATAGAAAATGTAGAGATTAAATAGTTGCTTCACAGCGTGCTGGAGGAGAGTAAAGACAGACTTATTTACGACAAATCGTTTCTCTCAATCTTCTCTTCCACTCTCCTGGTCAAACAATTATTTGCCAGTTTTCCAGACACACCTCTGCGCGCACACCGATTTGGTGTTTTCAAACACACAGACGACGTAGATACAAACTATATTAAACGAATAGGGTAAATGTTGGGCTTTGGGTATCTCCAACACAGTACTAAATGAGTTTATGTGATTTTATTAACCTTAAACATCAATCACTAACAAATATCAGGTATTACATAAATTATCATAAGTACACAAATGCAAATAACAAGTTTGGGAGGGGTGAAGAAGATTGGTATCGACTAAGCCCTTCCCGCTTATTAGACAAAGATAAACCCAGTCCAGAGATAGATAATATCAGGAACTTGGATACATTAACCTAACAGTGAAGTTAATTGCTCTGATAGAGGTGTTACAAAGTTAGGTATAGGTGATAGAAAAAAACCTGTTCTTCCCAGCTGTTCTTCCCTTTACTAAGCAAATGGAAAGGAGGGGGGTTTAAAACGGAGTTAACCAATTATCACCTCCCCCCTTAAAGGAACAGTGCAGGGAGTACAGAAAAATTATATTACCAGGCACGAAAGTTAACAAAAGGGTTACAAGAGAAAAAAAGATTAAATTTCCTGTCGTGCATGCACACGCGTGAGGATCCACACTCATATATTCACACACTTACCGAATGCAGCCTCATACGATCCATAAAAAGTATATAAAACAGCAAGTATTCTCTTCGATGTCCCGCCCCAGATGTTTGCGAGGTTTTGCTGGTAACAAATATTCTCACTTATCGCAAGACTTGAAGACTAAGAGTTCTTGTGTTTTTATTATATAAAAAAAGGAGTCTATGGGATGGCACTGACACATTTCGGCACAGGGGTGAAAATGAAGTGGTCTCTTTTAATCTTCCGCTATGGTAAAATTCCTTCAATGCGTGATGATAGTAACTGACCGGAAAGTTTTATAAAATCCAATCGAGGAAAAACTAGGCTCAGTCACAGTCAGGAAAATATGTACTCTCTCACAGTAAACAGTAAATGTATTATCGCTACTGGCGATGATTACCTTCCAGTTTGTCTTACTGATTTGTAATGGTAATTTGACGATTGTTCTTTTAAATGTTCTTGGGTGGGCTTTATTTCATTTAATTATGACAGCTAGGTCGCAAAGGACCGCCACAAAGATTATATTTAAAAGAAATGTTTCTTCAATATGACTGGAAGTTTATAGGATGATTTCTTTATTTCTTTCTTTATTTAGCTGGGACCGCAGGTTACGATCACTCTGTATGAAAGAAAAAAGACATGTAACATACCGAAAAATCAAGCGCGATAAATTTCCCGTTAAGCCTATAATACACTCGAGTATTTAATTATGTATTTAATAAACACAGTGCGAATTCTAGTGGTTAAAAACACACATCTATAAAACTAGGACTTAACTGAATTTATTAATTATAAATTCCTTCGCGACTTTAAAAGTTAATTTAAGCATCTATTATCTTTTGAAATAATATAATAGATAGATCATTATATTTACAACTGGAACTGTTGAGATGGTTAAATTTAATAGATTTAAATTAACACAAAATCCATTGAAATAGAATGACTGAACTAGACCACTGATCACTTTACACAATATATATTACCGCTTTGCACAGAATAGAAATCACTGCAATATATATATATATATCCAGGGGAAAATCTATAACAAGATTTCAATAAAGCTAGTGCTTCTGTAAAGGTCTGGCCAGCGAGTGATAAAGTGTCTATTCTTCATGGTCTATTTTTCTAAAATGGAATGTAAGTTGAGTGGGACATGAGAAACTTGGCAGCTTTTTTCATCCCAGGAACTTTGGGGGATCTGACCGCCAAATCAAGGGAGAAGCCGCCCCCTGGTCTTCGTATCTCCGCTCGCTGCTGCCCGTTTGAGCTTTCCCCGTTCGCTCGGTTCTGCGGTTGACACCGAGACGCGAAAATAGCGGCAAGAAACTGCGTCTCGTATCAGGGACCACTACTGTCTTTGATAGCGCCGATAGTCTCCCCTGAAATCCCTCAGTCTGTCTCTTTGATCGTGGTAGCATTATCTGTTTGATTCTGGCGACGCCCCCCACTGGCCAAGTTAGTTAAAATACCTGCCTATGATTGTTCAAGAGATGTTAGTGGGCGTGATTTAATCTGTCCTTAAATCAATGCGATGACCAGAATGAACGATAGGTAAACTGTCCGCATATCAATCAGCAAACGTGTTTGCCCTCTGTGTGGAACAGTTGCATAGCTAATGAATCCACGTGAAAAGAAGTCTCAATCCGGGTCAGCTGAGTTCGTCCATCACAATCGTCCCCTCTTTTGAGACGTGAAAACGTGTTTTCATGTTTGATTTATGACGACGAAGCTGCCCTGATCGGTAACTTTTGGATGATTGGTATCTTCACCTTCCTCCTCTTCCTCTGTAGTCCAGTTTCTACTCAGAAAATCAGCCCCGATATTCTGTCTTCCCGGAATATATTCCACTTTGAAAGAATAAACGCTTAAAAGGAGGGCCCAACGCATGATCCTAGCGTTAAATTCTTTATTGGCACCAAGAAATGCTAACGGAGCGTGGTCTGTTTGCACCGTGAAAGATGTACCATAGAGGAACTCATGATGGCGTCTGATACCGTCAATCAGAGCAAGACATTCCCTTTCAACTACGCTGTAGGTCCGCTCAGCTTTATTTAATTTCCGACTGCCATAGGCAACTGGAAATAGCATGTTCAGGTCACTGTCATCGGCTTGAAGCAGTTTTGACCCGATGCCCTGACCTGACGCGTCGACTCTCAGTACAAAAGGTTTCTTGAGGTCAGGCAACCTCAAAATGGGGTATGCAGACAACTGTCCTTTTAAAGTGCTATACGCGTGTTCGCACTTTTGATCCCATATGACCTTATCAGGACAACCTTTCTTTGTGAGGTCAGTCAGAGTCAGTCCGTTGAAGTTCTGGATGTACTTCTGATAGTATGCACATAGCGATATGAAGGAACGTACGTCTTTCTTCGTTCGGGGTCTTTTTGCTGCCATTATTTTCTCCACGTTCTTCTTAATAGGCCAACTGCATCCGTGAGAAATAGTGTGCCCCAGGAAGTCTAACTGTTCAAACCCGATGAGACATTTGCTAGGTCTGGCTGTAAGACCCGTTTCCTGTAGTCTCCTGAGGAGCATAGCAACCGTAGCAATATGTTCTTCATAGGTTTCCGATGCAATTAAGATGTCATCCATGAAATTATGGATATGGGGACTTTGCAAAGGTTCTAGAAGCTTCCTCATCATCCTGGTGAACACTCCTGGTGCGTTATGCAAACCGAACGGCATCACATTAAATGTGTAATGTCCTTCGCTAGTGCTGAAAGCTAACAAAGGTTTAATTTCCTCCTTGACTGGTATTTGATAATAACCTTTACTGAGGTCTATCTTGGAGAAGATCTTTGCTTTGCTGAGCTTGGTGAACAACTCAGAAACAGTTTGGAGAGGTTCGGGCTGGAATTCCGTTACAGCGTTTAGCAACCTGTAATCAATGCACAGCCGAACTTCCTTACTGGGCTTCTGCAACAGCACTACACTCGAGCTGTAAGGAGATGTAGACTCACTGATAATTCCTGCCTGACGCAGCTTGTCTATTTCTCCGCGAAGTGCATCAGCTTTAGCGTACGGGATGGGGTAAACTCTGGTTTGAACAGGGGTCTCGTTTGTTAATTTCATATCAAATTCAATGAGATTTGTTCGACCAGGTACATCCGTTAAGACTGCACTGTACTGTTTTAGTAAAGCCCTGGTTTCTGTTTGTTGTTCTGGTGAGAGATTGTCGCCGAACTTGACATCTTTAAAGGATTCTGTGGGTTGCAGTGGATACTCCATGCAACCATCGTCATCTTCCTCGTCTTCCGTTGCTATGGCGACAGCCAGGAGATGCTCGGAGGATGGCACTGGTCTTTCCAAATATTTCTTAAGTAGATTTATGTGGAAGACCTTCTCCTTTCCTTTGATTGAGATCTTGTAGTTGGTACGTGAGATCTTTTTAAGGACGGTAAACGGTCCTTGCCATCCGATGCGAAGTTTATTGCTTCCGGTTGGAAGTAGCAATAGGACTTTCTCCCCTGGTTGTAGTTCTCTCTCTTTTGCAGCTTTGTTGTATCTTTTAGTAATTTTAGCGCGGGCTTTCTTAAGGTTGGTAGTAGCTAGATCCCATCCTAGCTTTAGCCTTTCCTTAAGTTCAGATACATACTTGCTTGCAGAGACGACTGTCTCATCAGCCTTCTGGTCTGTCAGGGACCGAAGTAAGGCTTCTAGTGGCCCCTTAATAGGTCTGCCAAATAAAAGTGTAGCTGGCGCAAAACCCGTAGACGCTTGGGGTACCTCTCGGTAGGCGAATAAGACAGCCGATATATATTGGTCCCAGTCTTCCGGTTTCTCCTGACCCAGCTTACGTAACATCATGGTGAGGGTACCGTTAAAACGTTCCACGAGCCCATTTCCGACCGGATGGTAGGGACTTGTGTGGATATGTTTGGCCCTCAAGATCTTAAAGATCTCCTCCATTAACAGGCTACGGAATTGGGATCCATTGTCCGTCAGAACTTGTTGAGGGAATCCCAACCGTGTAAAAATTTGCACAAGGGCTTCTGCGACATGCTTGGAATTAGTGCATGGTAGCGGTACGGCTTCGGCCAACATAGTGCAAGTGTCGACTAAGGTCAGGATGAACCTGTTCCTTCTTTTGGTCTTTTCCAGGGGACCAATAATGTCGACAGCAACCCGTTCAAATGGAGTCCCTACTATTGGCATTTGCCCCATAGGTACTGGGGGTGTCAAGTGCTTGGGAGCTACCAGTTGGCACTGGGCGCAGGATTTCACATACCTGACAATGTCAGAGTTCATTCCTGGCCACCAATAGTGGTTTTTTATTCGCTGAATAGTGGCGTTTTGTCCCATATGTCCGCTAAAGGGAAGAGAGTGCCCCATTTCTAAGATCTGGTTTCTGTACTGTGTCGGTACTAGGAGCTGGTTATTCCCCGTGTCCGGGTTGCCCGTTCTACGATACAATACGCCATCCTTAGAAAAGATGTCTCCGTTGTGTCTGGGGTCCTTAGCCATGGGCAGTTTTTTAAAGCAGGGCGCCAGAGTAGGGTCCTTTTGTTGCGCCTCCTTCAGTTCATTCGGCAACAATTTTGGCGCAGGCTCCCTCTCCTTCTTGGCTTGCCCTCTTGTGGTTACCGCTGCCACAATCGGCTCCTTAGGTCTCCCAATGAACACATATCTACATCCCAAGATAACTGGGTAGATAGGATCATCCATAATGGCCGCTTTAATAACCCCTCTGACAAAATCAGAGTGTATTTCTACCAATGCGATAGGAAGCGTCCTGGGTGCATCACTCCTGAAAACTCCACTAAGTTTGACGGTTTCCTCTGTCTCCTGACCGGGTTTGACTAGGTGCCTAGCGACAATACAATCAAAACTTAATCAAGTGTCAAAAAGACAAGTAGTAGAGGTACCGTTCAAAATTACAGTTCCTCGAGTTGAGGGTCGGTCCCCCTCAGGTTGAGAATCACTGACATTGACTCTACCTTTCGAGGCTGTATGCAAACATCCAATGCGGTTTGCACCGGTTTGTTTGCCCTGATCAGACGTTCCTGGTGTAGGGGTCTTCCCTTTTCCTTGACCTTGGTGGCCGCGCTGCCACGTAGGCTTGTTGGGTTGATCAGAATTGTTGTTGGGAGGGTATCGGGTTTTGTAGAATTTCGATTTTTCCTGGGGGGGATGGGGGGGGTTTTGGCTATTGTTATCTCGTTGGTTATAATGTTGAGAGGAATTGGACGAATAGGATGACTGCTCTAGATTCTGTTTTCGAGATGGCTCATCGGTGGGTTTAAGTTTTGTGCTGGGAAGTTCGGCCATTGCATTGCTATAGCGTTCGGCTTTATTGAGTATGTCTTCAAGCCTGACTGCCCCCTGTTCAGCCAAAAATCTACGAGTTTCATTCGACAAAGTGGATTTTATCTGCTCCACAAGAACAAGTTCGAGGAGTCCCTCATATGAAAGAGGTAGGTCAGATAATTCAATGCACTTTGTCAGATAACCCGTGAGACGTGAAGAGAACTGGGGAAATGTTTCCGTGCTCTCTTTTCGGCTGTTTCTGAACAACTGCAGAAACTTTCGGGCAGTCATCTCAAACTGCTGTAGTAAGGCCTTTTTCAACAGGTCATAATCATGTTGATTCGGTCCCAGCTTTGTGTACACGTCATAAGCATTGCCTTTCAGTGACATTGAGAGTTTAAGCGCCCAGCGGGTACTCTCTAATCCATAAAGATTCGCCAGTCTCTCGAATTTTTCTAGGAAGCTGTTAATTTTTTCGTTAGGACTAGGAAAAGATTCTAAAAAAAAGGACATTGCAGTTAATTGGGCAGATTGAGTACTGGAGAGGTCCATTGATTGAGACTGGGGCGAAGACGGCTCTCCGTTAGTCGAAGTAGAGGCGCCCCGACTCTCTAGAGCCTTAAGCGCCAGTTGATGCTGTCTTTCCTTGTCTCTCTCTCTCTCCCTGCGAGTTTCCATCTCTGCTTCAATTTTCTTCTGTTCCAAAAGACGTTCTTCCGCTTCTTTCTTATCTGCCCTCTCCTGGGCTTCTCTCCTCTCTGTTCTTTCTTTCTCTTCCTTCCTCTCAGCTTCTGCTCTCTGTTGCTCCGCCTTCCTCTCAGCTTCGGCTCTCTGTTGCTCTGCCTTCCTCTCAGCTTCGGCTCTCTGTTGCTCCGCGTCATATATTTCCAATTCCTGGTTAATAAACGCGTTTGCAGCTTCTGCATCTAATCCTGCCTCTTTCGCTTCCAGTCTCAAGATGGACCTCATCTTTATCCTCTCTGCCATTGTTACAGAATAAGATGAAGTATGCCTAGAGAACTAGTAAGAAGCAACGCGAAAGGGAGGAACTCTGAACCGCTACGAGAAAAAAACACAAGTATAAATTTACCTGTGTTACCTCCTACCTGTACTGTGCAAACTTATCGCTGCTATTATCTGGCAATTAAGGCTCTAAACGCAAGCGACTATGCCACTAAATGGTAAGTTACACCGGAAAAGAATCTACTTTTACTAACAGTCGAGAAAAATTTATATTAAAACAATTTAAAAGGAAAAACATTTTTTCCCTAAATTTTAAATCTCTGACAACAAACTCCGTCCCTAAAGTCAATTATTGAGATGAGACGTTGTTAACTTAATTTTTAAAAATCAGAACAATCCGTCTTTAGCTAAGCTCAACTCTTTTTAACTTCAAAAACCTTTAGTGACTGTAAAACAATCACGCAATCCCAGCAACTCTTACAAAGAAAGAAATTGAATTATCTCCGCCAGAGGATAATTAAAATAGCAAATATTTTTGTTTATCTGTACCTTCTACTGCTGTGGAGAGAAAACAACCTGAAAATATGCTGTGTGGACAACCCAAATACTTAGAGAACGTTTGTCTAGGGGTGTAATTATTTATTTATTTCCCTAATTCACACAGACAGATCATTCACACTCTACCAAATATTGTCGTAAATTTATTTTGAGAGAAAGAGTCTTAGAAATAGTGGTCCGGTTTAGAGTGGAAAATGATGGTGGAAAGCTCAGTGATAGAAAATGTAGAGATTAAATAGTTGCTTCACAGCGTGCTGGAGGAGAGTAAAGACAGACTTATTTACGACAAATCGTTTCTCTCAATCTTCTCTTCCACTCTCCTGGTCAAACAATTATTTGCCAGTTTTCCAGACACACCTTTGCGCGCACACCGATTTGGTGTTTTCAAACACACAGACGACGTAGATACAAACTATATTAAACGAATAGGGTAAATGTTGGGCTTTGGGTATCTCCAACACAGTACTAAATGAGTTTATGTGATTTTATTAACCTTAAACATCAATCACTAACAAATATCAGGTATTACATAAATTACCATAAGTACACAAATGCAAATAACAAGTTTGGGAGGGGTGAAGAAGATTGGTATCGACTAAGCCCTTCCCGCTTATTAGACAAAGATAAACCCAGTCCAGAGACAGATAATATCAGGAACTTGGATACGTTAACCTAACAGTGAAGTTAATTGCTCTGATAGAAGTGTTACAAAGTTAGGTATAGGTGATAGAAAAAAACCTGTTCTTCCCAGCTGTTCTTCCCTTTACTAAGCAAATGGAAAGGAGGGGTTTTAAAACGGAGTTAACCAATTATCACCTCCCCCTTAAAGGAACAGTGCAGGGAGTACAGAAAAATTATATTACCAGGCACGAAAGTTAACAAAAGGGTTACAAGAGAAAAAAAGATTAAATTTCCTGTCATTCATGCACACGCGTGAGGATCCACACTCATATATTCACACACTTACCGAATGCAGCCTCATACGATCCATAAAAAGTATATAAAACAGCAAGTATTCTCTTGACATGTGAAACTGTCTAGCACTTCGATGTCCCGCCCCAGATGTTTGCGAGGTTTTGCTGGTAACAAATATTTTCACTTATTGCAAGACATGAAGACTAAGAGTTCTTGTGTTTTTATTATATAAAAAAAGGAGTCTATGGGATGGCACTGACACAGTTCGGCACAGTGGTGAAAATGAAGTGGTCTCTTTTAATCTTCCGCTATGGTAAAATTCCTTCAATGCGTGATGATAGTAACTGACCGGAAAGTTTTATAAAATCCAATTAAGGAAAAACTAGGCTCAGTCACAGTCAGGAAAATATGTACTCTCTCACAGTAAACAGTAAATGTATTATCGCTACTGGCGATGATTACCTTCCAGTTTGTCTTACTGATTTGTAATGGTAATTTGACGATTGTTCTTTTAAATGTTTTTGGGTGGGCTTTATTTCATTTAATTATGACAGCTAGGTCGCAAAGGACCGCCACAAAGATTATATTTAAAAGAAATGTTCCTTCAATATGACTGGAAGTTTATAGGATGATTTCTTTATTTCTTTCTTTATTTAGCTGGGACCGCAGGTTACGATCACTCTGTATGAAAGAAAAAAGACATGTAACATACCGAAAAATCAAGCGCGATAAATTTCCCGTTAAGCCTATAATACACTCGAGTATTTAATTATGTATTTAATAAACACTGCGCGAATTCTAGTGGTTAAAACACACAACTATGAAACTAGGACTTAACTGAATTTATTAATTATAAATTCCTTCGCGACTTTAAAAGTTAATTTAAGCATCTATTATCTTTTGAAATAATATAATAGATAGATCATTATATTTACAACTGGAACTATTGAGATGGTTAAATTTAATAGATTTAAATTAACACAAAATCCATTGAAATAGAATGACTGAACTAGACCACTGATCACTTTACACAATATATATTACCGCTTTGCACAGAATAGAAATCACTGCAATATATATATCCAGGGGAAAATCTATAACAATATTTCAATAAAGCTAGTGCTTCTGTAAAGGTCTGGCCAGCGAGTGATAAAGTGTCTATTCTTCATGGTCTATTTATCTAAAATGGAATGTAAGTTGAGTGGGACATGAGAAACTTGGCAGCTTTTTTCATCCCAGGAACTTTGGGGGATCTGACCGCCAAATCAAGGGAGAAGCCGCCCCCTGGTCTTCGTTTCTCCGCTCGCTGCTGCCCGTTTCGGCTTTCCCCGTTCGCTCGGTTCTGCGGTTGACACCGAGACGCGAAAATAGCGGCAAGAAACTGCGTCTCGTATCAATGACCACTGCTGTCTAATCTGTCCTTAAATCAATGCGATGACCAGAATGAACGATAGGTAAACTGTCCGCATATCAATCAGCAAACGTGTTTGCCCTCTGTGTGGAACAGTTGCATAGCTAATGAATCCACGTGAAAAGAAGTCTCAATCCGGGTCAGCTGAGTTCGTCCATCACACAATCCAACTCTATTCTTTTATGTGGCAAGGTCCGAGCTATCTAAGTTGACGATTTCTGTAGTGCAGTGCCGTATGTCAAACATTTTCTACGTTATATTGTAGGTTCCCGGCCCACGCTTACACCTGGCGTTTTCGACAAAACTCCTAATCACAGCGATAGTTTATTCGCGCCTCAAATGCCAGTCAATACATTCAAAGTACATGTTATGATACCTTTTCATCATGTAATATTTTCCACGACTCAAGCGTTTGAAAAATTCAAACAGTCATCATCCATTTATGAAGTTGTGATATTCATAAAATGTTGTGAAAGTTTACTTATATCATACTTCCTGCTCACTCTTCCAAATGTCTTCCATGATTGCGTTTACATATAATTACCTGTCCCAAACAGTCGAATCGGAAGTGATTATGCAATCTTAAGCAAGCACGTCATGCTCGCTACAACCGGGAGTCAATGTGGTATTAACACGTTTAGTGATTCAATTAATCTCTCGGGGATGGGCGATACGCTTGTCTGGACATACGAAGTGAAGTGTGGAGAATGGAAACAATGACTCTAGTACGGAGTTATGTGTGGCGAAAATGAGAAATAATAGAAAAGGGGTTGGGAGAATGGAAGAAAAATGGAACGGTCCAATTTCGTGACACAAGGGCAAAAAGCATCGAGGGATGTCACCTAAGGGGCGCATTCACAGTACTAAGGAAAACATCTGGTTGCGAAACTGTTAAGTATTGATGATGGTGGTAAATCCTATCGGCTGTCTCTGTGGTGAGTGCCAATTTTGAAACAGCGTAACTTGCTGGATAAATCCGCTGATACGACTGTCAAAAGTCGGGAGAACTGTTATATCTTTCACACCCCAGTGGGCTGATAAAATTGAAAAATACATATCTGGGTATATGTAAGTCCAGTTAAATTTACTATTTCAAATGTTCATGTGTCTCTGTGGCAAATCCGGTTCACAAATGAACTTGGAGACGTGTAAGCCAAGAAGAAGACCACATCAATCACTCTGTAAATGAAGAAAAAGGACCAAAATAGACCAAATTAGAACTAAGTATATAGACCGCTGGTCGCCGTTTGATCAGGTTATGCCTAAGAATATAGAAACATTATGAAAAAAATTACTACTAATAAAACATCTACATATAAGCACACGGTGTCTCTAGCCTATTCCTATCCGGTCAGTTATTATTTAATTATCAATACGCGCACTTAACAAATATCGCCTGTCGCTAAATAGCTATTAGAGGGTCGGCGTCGGTGGGCCGTCGTATGGTATTTAAACAACGGTCACTTACTAAAATTGTACACAATAAAATATAAAATGAATTTTATTCTGTCAATTATCCGTCGCGCCTAGTGTAATAAGTAGTCAACTAAAACGTTTCTTCTTATGTGAGGAAGCCGGTGGTAAAATTATCATTAGACTGAACGACTGGTAATCAAATAGCTACGCGTTATTTTCCACTGGTCTTTAACACCTAGAAAATCACAATGAATTTAAGATGATAAACTTTTAACACTTTAACACTCTTAAGCACAAATTTATATTACCAGAAAATCAGAATGAAATCCCCACGAAACTATTAACACATCTATTCAAAATAGGTCTAGACTACGTGTTTAGACTCTCCAAAATTCAGAGCGACAACTGATAACTGATTTGAGAAGCCATAGTTTATATACATCTTGTTATTATGATCTCTAGAGGATGTTAAATTTCACACTCTGTTGCCTTGCGGAGAATTCAGAAATTCCCCAGATAAAAGGTTTACGGTCGCTCTGTCGGCCGTTGCTAATCTACAACAGAGACTTTAACCGTGTAACGGGCTTCCTTCCGAGATTTTCCCCGTTTCTCGAGATCACAGAGTTATCTCTCCCTGTATGTACGAACATCAAAGGGTACACTGGGATTTGTTTTAGCCCGTGCGACTACTTCAAAAGAGGTCCAGCGTTTCCACGTGCATCTGTCTGATATCTGATGATTGACAGATCAGCTCGCCTGAAAAACTCAGGTAAACAAACCAGATTTCGCTCCCCGTTATGACTGGCAGGTCGTGGAAGTTGGTAACTTTCCGTTTGTTTACATCTCAAAGAAAAGAGGGGTGGATTAAAAATAAGTAATGCTGGCTGTAAAATGCTTGACTTTGCTAGCGAATCATAGAACTCCAACGAGGTCACGAAAGGCTGTCGGATCCTGTAGGCTATATTTTCATTATACGTCACAGTTCGTCCGGGCTTGAAGATGTGAAACCCTTTCATATCTCATATATAGAAATATAACTTCTGTCATCCATAGCTATCGAGTGATTGCTATCCTTAATTGCATCATCCTCCTCCATGCTCCAATAATTTTGACTCATAGTGTCCGCTCCAACATTCTCCTTCCCTGGTACGTATTGTACTTTGAACAAGTACACGCTTAACAGTAGAGCCCAACGCATAATCCTTGCGTTAAAATCCTTATTGGCTGCTAGGAATGCCAATAGAGCATGAACAGTTTGTACTGTGAATGGAACTCCGTATAAATATTCGTGGTGTCTCCTGATTCCGTTCACGAGTGTCAAACGTTCTCTCTCCCCGGTCGAATAATTCCTTTCTGCTGTATTCAGTTTGCGGCTGCCGTAGGACACTAAAAACAACGTGTTTGGATGTTTGTCATCTGCCTGAAGCAGCGTTGATCCTATTCCCTGTCCACTGGCGTCTATCGCAAAACGAAAGGTTTCTTAAGGTCGGGTAGAATCGGATATTTCGACAGCTGTTCCTTCAGAGTGACGTAAGCGTTTTCACCCTCTGCGGTTCAAACAACCTTATCGGGTTTTCCTCTTCTTGTGCGGTCAGTGAAAGGCGCCGTAAGACAATTGAAGTTTTTGATAAACTTTTGGTAATATGCACAAAGTGAAAGGAAAGAACGTGTGTCTCTCTTTGTTTCTGGCCTCTTTGCACAACGTATTTGCTCGATGGTTTTGGCCACGGGCCACATACAACCTTGAGAAATAGTATGCCCTAGAAAGTCAAGCTTTTCAAAGCCGATTAATCATTCGCTAGGTTGTTCGGTCAGGCTAGCTTCCTTTAGTCTCCTGAGGAGCATAGCGACCGTAGCAATATGTTCTTCGTAGTTATCCGTTGCAATAAGTATGTCGTCCATGAAATTGTGTATGTTTGGAATTTGCAATGGATCTAAAAGCTTTCTCATCATTCTGCTGAAGACTCCTGGTGCGTTGTGCAAACCGAAAGGCATGACATTGAAAGTATAATGTCTTTCACTGGTGCTAAAGTCTAATAACGGTTTAATTTCCTCCTTGATTGGTATTTGGTAATAACCTTTTCTCAGGTCAATCTTGGAGAAAATTTTAGTCTTGCTAAGTTTGGTAAACAGTTCAGATGCGTTTTGAAGTGGTTCAGGCTGGAATTCCGTTACTGTGTTAAGTAATTGGTAGTCGATACACAGCCGAACTTCCTTATTAGGTTTCTGTAATAGTACGACGCTTGAGCTACAGGGAGATGTAGACTCGCTAATAATCCCAGCTTGACGTAGTTTGTCTATCTCTCCACGTAAAGTGTCTGCTTTCGCATACGGGATCGGATAAACTATATTTCGCACAGGTGTTTGTCAGCTTCATATAAGACTCTACGAGATGTGTTCGGCCAGGTATGTCCGTTACGACCGCCGAGTACTTTTCCAGTAACGCCTTAGTTTCTGTCTGTTGTGCTTCCGAGAGAGTGTCCCCTAATTTAACATCTTTGTATGATTCAGTTTGTTGCAGTGGGTATTCCATGCAACTATCGTCATCTTCCTCATCTTCGGTTGCTATAGCGACCGCCAGGAGATGTTCGGGGGAAAGCACCGGTCTTTCCAAATGCTTCTTTAACAGATTTATATGGTAGACCTTTTCCTTTCCTTTTATAGAGATCTTGTAGTTCGTTCTCGAGATCTTTTTAAGGATGGCAAACGGCCCTTGCCATCCGATACGTAGTTTGTTGTTTCCGGTAGGAAGTAGCAACAAAACTTTGTCTCCTGGTTGCAATTCTCTCTCTTTCGATGCTCTGTTGCATCGTTTAACGTGCTTCATGCGTGCTCGCTTAAGGTTGGTTGTTGCTAGGTCCCATCCTAGTTTTAGCCGTTCCTTTAACTCCGATATATACTTGAATTAAGAGACGACTGTCTCATCAAACTTCTGGTCTGAAAGTGACCGCAGTAAGGCTTCTAGCAGGCCCTTAATAGGTCTGCCGAAAAATGTTTAGCTGGTGGTAAACCTGTAGAGGCCTGGGGGACTTACTTGTAGGCGAATAAGGCTGCGGGAATGAAAAGGTAACAATCTTCAGGTTTTGGTTGTCCCAGTTTACGTAACATCATGATGAGGCTTCCGTTGACACGATCTACTAACCCACTTCCAGCCGGATTGTAGGGGCTGATATAGATGTGCTGATCCCTCAAGATCTTAAAGATCTCCTCCATCAACAGGCTACGGTATTGAGATCCGTTATCCGTCAAAACTTGTTGAGGGAATCCCAATCGTGTAAATGCATATAAATATAAGTGCAGATATAACACATAGTAAGATGACTACCCAAGTCTCAATCGTGAGCTTCGCTCAATCAAGCGACAACAAAAATGGTACTGTCGAGCTGACAGTCAACCTAGGGATTTACAAACATACTCACTGTGCAAAGCACTAGCATCGGGGAAAACAATCACCTCCCTAGAATAACTAACACTAAAAAAAGAATTATATGTAGGGCACTGTATCATATACTCCAAAGAACACGGCAGCCTCAAGCTGGCGACAATCTGCGTCCACCCACGACTGCAGTCGGTACTCTAATATCCTCTTTATTTTGTTTGCTCCCGAATTTTCCGCTGCCAACATGACACATATTTGTTGAAGTTTTTGTTGAAATACAAGCAAACGAGTTGCCTCATAAAAGACAAGAATGGGAAACTGCTCAGCAATATACAAGAGCAAATGAAGAGGTGGACAGAATATTTTGAAGACCTTCTCAATAGACCAGCTCCATAAAACTCGTCGGACATCCAGCCAGCAGAAGAAGAGCTACAAATTAACGGTGAAAGACCAACGAAGGAAGAAATAAAGAAAGCCATAAAGCTTCTAAGAGATGGAAAAGCGTCAGGACCTGATGGCATTCCAGCAGAGGCCATCAAAGCAGATATCGACACGGCTACAAAGATGTTATATAAATTACTTCTTAAAGTCTGGGAAAAGGAAGACATACCAGCAGAATGGAAGGAAGGATATCTGGTTAAGTTGCCTAAGAAGGGAAATATACAAGAGTGCACAAATTATAGAGGAATAATGTTACTATCAGTTCCAGGAAAAGTATTAAACAGGATTATCCTTGAGAGATTAAAAGAGTCCATGGACAAGAAACTGAGAGATGAACAAGCAGGTTTTCGACAAAACAGATCATGTACAGACCAGATAGCCACTTTGAGAATAATAGTTGAACAAAGTCTGGAATGGAATTCACAACTATACATCGGATTTGTGGACTACGAAAAGGCATTTGACAGTGTAGACAGAGAATCACTTTGGAAATTGATGAGGCATTATGGAGTTCCCCGGAAGATCATTACTTTAATCAAGAAAACATATGAAGACATGACATGCAGAGTTCTTCGTGAAGGACAGCTTACAGAATCGTTTGGGATACGAACAGGAGTGCGACAGGGATGCCTCTTGTCTGCATTTCTTTTCTTGCTGGCAATGAAATCATTTGAACAACCTAATTCTCAGTTTAAAGGGCCTACTTATGAACTTTCAGATGATTTTGAGCTAGGATCCCCACTTTGTTACTTCAAGCAGTTTCTCACTGATGACACTTTTAGTGGACAATTCAAATTTATACGGCATACAGAAAAGTGGGAAGTCCATAAATACCAACAAGAAACAGATAGAACAGTTAATTGGAATGTATTTTAGAATGGGGCTAGTAAAGATGCCTGGTAACAGATGCTACTGGGAAGAAGAGACACGGTATGATCCTATTGCTGGTGTGATGAGCCGAAACACATTTCTAGCACTAATCCAATCACTGCATTTTACAGACAACTTAAGTGTCACAGAAAGTGATCAGAAAGACAAGTTATGGAAAATAAGGCCATGGCTGCAGAAGTTAAGATCAAACTGTTTGAAAGTTGTCCCTGATGCCAACCAATGTGGGGATGAAATAATGATACCTTTCACAGGAAAATTGAGCAAACTTAAACAGTATGTAAAAGGCAAGCCTCATCCTTGGGGGATACAAGTTTGGGCTCGGTTTATCACTAATGGAATTTTCCATGATTTTGAAGTATATCAAGGACACCGTGAAAAACATAAAAACACAAAACTTGGAGTAGGAGCAGAAACAGTCCTACTTTTAACTGAAACACTACCTTTTCACAAGAATTACCAGATATTTGCAGATAATTTTTAACAAGAATGCCTCTTGTTGTAGCATTATAAGAGCGTATCATGTTCTTTCCCCCTCCCCCCTCCCACCCCAATATAAAAACAAAACAAAAGGCAACCACAGATGAAGTTTGAAAGATGTATGAAAGAAAGACATGACTAGATAAATACAGGATTTTGGGAGGACGGAGATGCTCCCTACGATTATGCGAAAAGAGGCGGTTATTCGGACACTGAGTCCTTTTTAGGGAGAATCCTTGTCAGGGCTTCAAGCTAGCAGAGGGATAATGTTAGTCCTTATCAAGACTTAGTATCTTTCGACGCTGACCGAGCTAGCAGTCCTTTTCAGGGCTTTTTCATGCTAGCTGATTGATGCTAGTAGTCCTTTTCAGGGCTAAGAATTTATCCACACATCGCTTCAGTTAACAGAGTTCACTTATTTTCAAATGACAAATGCGCTCTGATATAACCAAATAGGTTGACAGGAACGCGCCTCGCCACAAGAAGGCAAAAACCAAACCAAACAAACAAACAAGACGGAGATGCTGACCGCAGCAAGTCGAGATGCGCCCTACGATTATGCGAAAAGACGCTCTTACAACACCCTGTGGAAATAGCCATTTTAGAGATGCCCCTTAAACGAAAGAACCATTAGAATAAAACCAAGAAGAAAAACCAGAAGGAAACATGGTAATATTTCAACAAGAGAGCTAGGGATAGAGAAATTGCTGTTGGAGAGAAGGTGCTTCTTTTATTACCCAGCAGTAATAACAAACTGCAAATCGGATTGCAGAGCCCATATACTGTTCTAGAGAAGCTGTCTAGAACCACCTGCAAAATAGACAAGAAAGGGAAGAAGAAGGTCTATCATATTAACCTACTCAAGAAATATTATGATAAAGCTGCATCTGAAAGTGCCCACCTTATGACCCTGGTCATTGCCACTGAATTGAAGAGCGAACCTCTCACCTCATACGAGACCCACTGAAACATTCGAGCAGGTGAAAGTAACTACTCATCTGACGAAAGGTCAGAGGAAGCAAGTTCTAAAAGTACTAGAAACACATGCAGACGTGCTAACGGACAAACCGCAGCGCACTAACCTGCTGGAATATGACATGAAAATTTTAGACCCAACACCGATCTGCATGAAAACATATCCTATCCCCTTCGCAAAAGCACAAGCCTGGAAGGAGGAAATAGACTACTTGTTGAAGGAAAACATAATTGCTAAATCAGAATCGACATGCAGCGCTAGTGTCGTTTTACTGAGGAAGGCGGCTGGTGAGCATCGTCTCTGTATTGATTATTGTCACGAGACAATAAGGTGCTTACACGCACACCTTTGTCTCTGACAGCAGTGACACTATCGCTGTTACCACTCATCTCACACAATCAGCAACAACAACAACGGCAACGTAGTCTAGCGGACACGTTTCCACACTGTATATAGCAATAAATAAGTGAACTCAAAGACTGTGTCAATCTCGACATAATATAATAACAACTAGTACATGCCATATTTATGAGGTACTCAAAAAGCACAAGAAATTACCAATCTATCTCGACAACCTACCAGTATTCGAATAATACTAATATCACTTCTGGGACTACGACAACTTCCAAGATCATATATAACATCGATCCTAGCAACAACTAAAACCACACAACAAACACCAGCTCTTCTACACAAGAGCAACAACGGGGCACGTCCGTTCCCTACTACAACGTCTGTCAACTCCCCTTGGACAACCTTGTAACCTTTTCACCTTCCATACCTCAGGCTAACAGTAGCATATAGTAAACTACAACTTTAGTCACATGTCGGGAGCCGCACGGTATCATAGTGGTTAGTGCACTGGCTTCTTGGTTCAGTGGTCTATGGTTCGATTCCTAGATGAGGTGGGATTTTTTTAGGCCGCAAATGGCTGATTGGCTCCTGGGTCGACCCAGCCCTAATTGGGTACCAGAGCAACTCTGGGAATTATAAGGTGGCCGGCATGATGCTGACAACATCACCCCTAGTGTGCCGATGGTCAAGAAAATATGGGCCTAACATCATATTCCCAATATGCGTCAATGGGCGTGTAACGGGATCCTTTACTTTTACCTTTTTTTAGTTACATGTCATAACAATCAAAGTTCAGCTGCTCGTGCAAACATCACATGCAACTCACAAACGTTTAACTCGACTTACATTACAATCATGTTTGACACAATAGTGTACCTAATAAACCTTGCTCACCCAGAAGCATACAACCATAGCAACTTCTCGCAATTGCATCTTGACATTAACCCTCCCCTTCAAGAGAAAAACGCAGTTTTTCACTCCGTGGGTAATGGACATCAGATTTTCAGGCAAACTCAAAACATTACCATTGTAGCCGAACAAAAAAAAAAACCAATGTTCTAGATGAAAAATTACAATACTGCCTATGCCGGTCCCAAGCCCGGATGAAAAAGGAGGAGGGCGGCCTGCATGGAGGCCGTAAGGAGGCAGCCCCTTCACCATGCAAAGGCACAACAGGCCAATCACCTGTTTGCTTTAAATCATGATTACGCGAACTACAAGAGAGAAAACCGGACTGATTCTAAAGGCGACGAACTGGAACGGACTACGGACTACGACTTATGGAACTTGGAACACAAGAAGTATAAATGGGAAGGAAGAGGAGCTGGTGGAAGAGATGAGGAAAGCAAAACTAGAAATCCCGGCTATAACGGAAACGAAGAAAAATGGACAAGGAGTCATGGATCTCGATGGCAACACGTTGCTCTACAGTGGTGTACCCATATCTGAAAGAGCTAAAGGGGGCGTGGGTTGCATTGTGGCCCAAAATCAAAAAGATAGTATCAAGAGATGGAACTTTGTCTCGGAGCGCATTATGGTTGTAAAACTAAAAGAAGGAGAAACCATAGTCAACCTGGTCATAGTGTATGGGCCAAATGAGGATGAGAGAGCAGAGGTCAAGGAGGAATTCTTCGAGCTGCTTCAAAGGACAGTGGATGACTGCCTAGATGAAGTTATTATGCTCGGAGATTTTAATGCCAGAGTTGGAAATGACCATGCTAGATGGGGTGGAGTTATCGGAAGATATGGAGAAGATACTCTCAATGACAATGGAAAGCGACTCCTTAGATTCTGCAGTGAGCAGAATCTGATCATTACAAACACAAAGTTCCCCCATAAGCGCATACATGCATACACTAGATGTGAACCAACCAAGAATGAGAAGTCAGTGATCGACTATGCCATTGTTCGGAGAAGCTCATTCAGATATGTCCGAGATGCAAGAGTCTGGAGGGGGCCAGAGATAGGAAGTGATGACTACCTGCTAACAATCAAACGAACAACTGAAAGAGTTGCTCAGCCTAGGAACTGCCCAACATCACGCAAGAAACCAAGTAAACGAGCAGGAGAAATGAGCATTAGGACCTACAAGCTGAGAGAGCCAGAAATTAAGACCAGATATCAGGGGCTTATTGCTACAGCAGTGAGCAACACAGAAGAACGACCAGATGACTTGGAAACCCTCTGGAGTAAATTCAAGGATATTATAAAGACAGCTGCTGCAGAAGCATGCGGTGAAATCCGACTTGGGAACCAGAGAAAGAGGACACCTTGGTGGACAGAGGAAGTCAAAGAGAAAATAAGAGGAAGAAAATGGCATGGAAACAATACTTAGGAGCTAAAAACACAACAGGACAAATGGAAAAATATAGAGAATATGTGACACTCAGAACAGAAGCAAAGAACAAAGTGCTAGCAGCAAAACAGAAGTCCTGGGAAGAATTTGGAGAAAAGCTAGAAAAAGATGCACAAGAAAACCAGAAATTGTTCTATAAGACCCTAAAGAACATGAGGAAAGAAAAACAATGCCCTCTCAAATTTATAAAGGACAAGCATGGTAAATTACTTACTGCCCCGAAGGAAGTAATGGAAAGATGGAAAGAATATTTCTCAGAACTCCTGGATGGTGAGCATGGTGAAGCATCAGAAATGATAACCACTAGCACAGAAGAGAAAACCAATGATGGTGAAGATGACATAAAGATGGAAGAACTGAGGGCAGCACTAGAGAAAATCAAGATGGGCAAAGCAGCAGGGCATGATGGTATAACACCAGAAATGGTTAAGTACATGGGAGCATCAGGCGACCTATTACTCTTAAAGGTCCTACAGGCAGCATGGTGCAACAAGACCATACCAAAGGATTGGGAGATTGCCATCATGTCGTGGAATATTCTAATCCACATATATAAATTATCAAGTAAATATAAAGCCTAATAAATACATATAATAAAGAAAGGAAGAAGAATGGTAAAGAACAGTGCTGTCACAATGACAGTACTCGAAATCCCCCTTGTTTTCTACTTCGTCGGCAAATTGTAACGCTTTCACGTTGATAGTAAAAGCCTACTGTATTATTACCCGCGTTCTTCAATGAAACGTGTGCTGTATTTCTTGCAAAAACATTGAGATACCAAGCTGAACAATGACCTAATTTTAATATTTCATTCATTCCATTTTATACACGGCGTAACTAAAGACAGATGGACTAAAGGATAGAGAGAAGGGAGAGGCATAAAGCCGAACATGTGCAACACTAAACACGCGTCGCGCGATACACAATTACTACTATCACGCGTGTAAGGCCACATGCACTATGTTTTTCGGACGGACAGTGATAAAAACACTAACCTTCCCAGAGTTAGGTTTTTAAATCCTGAAAAACTCTTATTAGAAAGATGACAATAGATGGGTTTACGTTTGAAAACATTACAGTACCCAGACAGCACATCTTCGAAACAGGAGGTAGAAGGAATTGCATATTTTGAACGCAGCATTTTAGCTCTATTAAATATATATATTTGGGTTCCTTAGGGTTTGCTGACAAAGAATATGTACAACGTTATGCAAATAGTCTAGGAATTAACAAGTTATAGCCAAAATAAAATGATGGTGCTGTCAGACAACACCCAAAATCAGAATCGCTCAGTGGTAGATTTTTTTACACCACCATTGTACGGGAAATGGGCCACAAGTTACATTTGAACTGATTGGCTGGAATGATATGTAAGGCTAAACACGATTAGTCGGACTATAAATGCTATCCTTGGTTGTTAGGGGAGACGTAGGAAGTTAAAATTTTTTCAAACACTTGTCGAAACGTGGCTCCATTGGCCAGACTCGCTGATATACTCACTTAGGAGCGTTAGTTCGAGACAACTAGTTCAAATAAGCTTGATAAAGCAACAGTGCGTTGAAGCCAGCTCATATTTTTGCTAAATAAAAGTCTGGAACATAAGCAGATGGGAATTTGTGCCAGTATTTGTGCCAGAATTCATTGCTAGTCAACGTATCTGTGTTTGTTTCCATGAATTGTGGTAAGCTTGAAACATTCAGTATCTTTTAATGAAAATTGAATGTGAATTGTTAATTTATGCCTGTATATATGTGTAGTTCAGTAGCAAACATGATGTAAAGCCTATAATGCTCCAGCCTGAACAGAAGGTGTCGGAGGAAAGTAAAACTGCATGGAATGGCCAAACAGTACACTGACACCTAGATTATTGATTAGACAGAAATAAGGCTGGAAGTGCAGAGGCGTAGTAACCATTAAGGAGGTTAATACTGGTATAAAGTATTTCAGATGAAGCTGACAGTTGGCCTAACGCTCTGAACTCAATGTTTGTGATGTATTGTGCTCAGTGTAAAAAAGAGAGTATAAATTAGTTATGAAGTAGAAGGTACATCCTTCTTGTTTTCAGGGACCGTGGTCTTGACGTTATTGAGCAGCACCTGGTCAGAGCTTTGCTGAATCCAGAGTCGGACAGCATACTCCCTAGTCCATTTAGCTATCAGTGAGGTGTCTCCAGAGCACAGGGGAGAAATCGAGCAGAGGAGTCTTTTCCTGCCGCCATCACGCAAGATAAGCTGATCTGGCCAGCTGAGCTCAACATTATGTACCCCCATCTTAAAATAACATTGTAACATAAACTTAAGAGGGGAAGTAAATTGTTTTAATATCAGGAACTGAGAACATCTCCAATACTAGTTCCAATAAAGACAAACTATTGAAGTCATGATGACAAATACCAACAGAGCTTGAACAAAACAAAACCAGTATTACCTCATATTACTACTACACAACTGACACACATATGATACTTTTAATAATATATGTCACTACAATATTCATATTGATAAATTCTGTACATATAACTTGTAATTAAAATTGATTGTGATTCCTGGTTCCCTTTGTATTTGAATCAGGACACATATTCATTCATGACAGCAATGAATACATATTGTTATTTGAAAAGTTATCAGTGATTCCTTTAAGATATCCTTGTAGAGTGTTTTATGTATGTGAGTGTCACAGTGTTGTCAAGTGTGGTGGAATAAATTAAATTGTTTATCTGTCTGTTGTTGTTATGACTTACACTTCATCATACACATACCCTAGACATATAACGTAGTCTTCACACTATTCCAGAATAATTCTGACTGAGGTATACATATGTGGCAGCAAGTAAGGTTATATATAATACACTACTCTTATTAGATATATATATATACCTTCACAGCTGATCTCAGTCAGTACACTAAGTCCCCTATAAATATTTATAACATCCCTTTTCACCACATATATTGGGGTCTCGCTCTTGGGATTTTGAATCTTTCCCTATTACAAATATTGGGGGTAATTCACTTCAGGGAATATAAGAATTAAAAGGTATCCTTGGGTGGAATTAAATAAGGTTGAGCTCACGGTGCCTGTGTTGTCCATTAGATATATATTTAGAGATTGAATTGTTGGTTAGACATTGTATAAACTTACCTGATAGACAATGGCGGACCTGGCCAAGTTTCGATCTGCTGCTGTTCAGACTGCAAAAGAGTTAGGATTAGATGGGCAAGTTATGGTTGCCTATGTCACTACGGAATGTGACAAATTTATTGAACGCGAAGAAAGAAGGTTTGAAGCCGAAAGAAAGTTAGAGGCTGAAAGGGAAATTAAGAAGTTACAATTGCAGGCTGAGGCTGAGACTAAGAGGTTGCAGATTGAGGCTGAGGCTAAGAAATTGGAAGCAGAAAGAGAAGACAAAAGATTGGCTGCAGAAGAAAGAAGATTGACTGCAGAAAGGGAAGAGAAGAAATTAGCTGCAGAAAGGGAAGCAGAAGATAAAAGATTACAAAGGGAACATGAGTTACGACTAAGGGAGTTTGAGTTTCAAGGCCATGCTCCTGAAAATGGTGCCAGTCCCTTTGCCTCTGATGCCACTGCTATCCAAGGAGCCTCAACCTCAGCTATGAATTTTCATTTAGATCATTTTGTTGAGAAAGACGATGATATAGAGAGCTATCTAAATAGGTATGAACTATTAGCTACCACGTATGGGTTAGAGAGAGAGAGGTGGAGCTTAAAGTTATCTCAAGGACTTCGTGGCGCAGCTTATGAGGTTTTTGCAAAAATGAGCAGAGGTGATCAGGAAAATTATGACATGCTAAAGCAGGCTCTTTTGTTAAGATATGAAAAGAATGCAGAATTTTATAGGAAAAAATTTAGGAATGCTATACCACTGTCAGGTGAAACCTATCACCAGTTCTCTGCACGAATAGAGACATACTTGGAGAAATGGACTTCTCTGGGGAAAACCCAAGATCTTAAGGAAATGGTCCTTATAGAGCAACTAAGAGAGTCCATGGCTCCAGACCTGAGAAAGTTTCTCATGGAACAAGGTGCAGAGAGGCTGGGTGAGTTGCTAAATGTTGCTGAAAGGTATCAAGCAGCTCAAGCAGAGGTAACAGGTAATAAAAAAGAAACAAGTGGATAACTTTAGGGCACCACAGAACTTTAATAAATTTGATCCTAGGGATCAAAACAAAGGTAAGCACCAGTTTGATAGGCCACGGTATGAAAATAAAAAAAAAAAAACCCCACAATTCGATGAAAGGAAATATGATGAAAGAAAATCTTTCAACCAAGGAAAAAGGTGGTGTAAAAATTGTAAGATGAACAATCATGACACTGACCATTGTAGAAGGAAACCTCCTCATTTTGCTGCTATGACATCGGGGAAAAAGGAAAAGAAGGGCAAACCTGAAGAATTACAGGAACCATACCACCCCCCAGTGTGTGAAGATGTCATCTGTAATGGTGTCACTATAAGATGTTTATATGATACCGGTTTAGATTACGATTCCGTTGTGAGTTCTCACCTGGTGCAGGCCGATCAATACACCACAGAAACAGTGGAGATTCAAACTGCAACCAAGGATGTAGCTACCATGACACTTCCCGTCGCCCGAATAAAAGTGAAAACGCGATATGTGGAAGAAATCATAAAAGCAGCAGTGATAAATGAGCCAATCTACCCTCTGATATTGGGGTGTAGATATGTCTTCTTGGGGAATCCCAAGAGACCTGTGATATTGGCAACAGTGCAGACCAGATCACAGTCAAAAAAGGAGGAGGATAATCCAATAAATACTCATCCAGATGAGATGAGGAAGGCACAGGCTGAGGACAAAACACTCAAGCCATGTTTCAAGAAGTTGCCCAAATCTCATACACCTCCAGGCAAGGGAGAGTTTTATATGAAGAACAAACTGATATATAGGAAGGCTGGATCTGAATCCAATGGTCACGGACAGCTGGTCCTTCCCACTTCATATAGGACTAAAGTGTTGGAACTAGGGCATGCGATTCCCTTCAGTGGTCATATGGGAATCAGCGCAACAGGACAGCGAATAGCTTGTCACTATTTCTGGCCAGGAATAACTGAAGATATGAAACGATATGTAAAATCCTGTCCAGAGTGCCAACGAGTAGCACCTAAACATTGTACTGCACCAGCAACTCTGGGGGAAATGCCCATAGTGGGAACACCCTTTGAGAGAGTTGCCGTGGATCTTGTGGGACCTCTCACCCGAACCAAGAGAAGGAACAGCTACATTCTGACTCTGGTGGACACTTGTTCTATGTGGGGAGAGGCAGTAGCCCTGTCATCGATTGATTCTAATCATGTGGCAGAGGCATTGCTCACAATTTTCACAAGGTTAGGCTTTCCCAATCAAATCTTGACTGATAATGGCTCTCAGTTCAAGGGGAAACTAACTGAAGAAGTTTTCAGGATCTTCCAGGCCAAACACTTCCATTGTAGGGTGTATCATCCCCAAGGGAACGGCCAAGTGGAAAGATTTAACGGCACATTGATGTCGATCCTGAGAAAGTTGGCACACGAAAAACCAGATACATGGGACCAGTACCTGCACGCCGCCCTCTTTGCTTATAGGGAGGTACCCCATAGTTCAACCGGTATGGCCCCGGCAACATTATTGTTTGGAAGGCCAATAAAAGGTCCACTCGAAGCTTTGTTAAGAACGTGGACTGATGAAAAGGCAGAGGAAAACATTACATCTTCATACCAATATGTGAATGAGCTGACCCCTCGTTTAAAAACTGGCTGGAAACTTGCCAATGAAAATTTGAAACAAGCCAGGAAGAAACATGCTGCCTATTATAACAGGAAGGCGAAAGACAGAAATTTGGCTGTGGGAGAGAAAGTACTGCTTCTTTTGCCCGGGAGTCAGAATAAGTTACAAATTGGATGGCAGGGTGATAAAGTAAGGTTGATAAAGTTGTTATTTTATTCCAGTTAGTGGTATCCACCAAAAGATAAATATAAGTGGATGGAAGCAGACATCATCATCATCAGTTGATAAGATCTCTATGGTGTTGTTTGCTCCACTGGAGTGTATGGAATGTCAACTTGACCTACGCAGTGGTGTGTAGACATGGATTGAGTGTATAATGTGCGAATGATAATAAGGGTTCGTGGTGTTGACAAATGTTCTTTTCTCACACTCATGTATGGCTGGAAGTCATCGACACCAACGACTGTGTACCTTTCTACAGTTTAATTGGACGTATACACTCGACAGCACAGATAGTGACAAATCACAGGTTGGCATAATACATCATAGTACAGTGGATAAATGGTCTTGCAATGTTACATGGGCACTCATGTAGAATAATTGTATAATGGACTGTCAGTAGCCAAGCACTCAGTATCGCCCATACATATATATCAACTGACTTCACTGACTGAGCACGTCAGCTTATAAATAATATTTCAGATGGCTTCTAGACCTAATCTCGTCTAGCGACGATTCTCCAACTTAATGTTCAGCACATATTTTTTTCATATAATAATATTGAACCGCTAGCAATGGGTTCTCATGTGTAGCAGTGATCTCTGGACTAAACAAGCGATAATACGGGCATCCCTTTTCTCTTCTTGAAAGTCACTACATGTTTTGGTTCCAAGATGGCTTCACTCGTGAGCTGTCACTCACGTTTGGATACAGATAATGAATCTGTCCTAAAGTTAGTCATTCATTAAATCTTTCATTGCTCTGTAGATTTGGTCATGAACAATTGACTGCATTCTACAGGGTATAGTGCTGCTAGGAATCGAAGTCGTTTTCATCGAGTCAAATATATTCTCTTAGACATTCAAATCGTACCTATCGAAAATGGTGGCTTCGTACGAGAGTTCAAAGAGTAACTTTTATTACCTTGGTTTTTTTCAGAAATATGAATTTGCCATTCCTTGGTAATAAGAATGAACACTGGGGTAAAGCATACACGATATGTCTAGACGACTATCACTTTCCCCACAAATACTGAGATCACTTTTTCCCAGGCGACAAGCCGACATAGAAAACACAGTCCCTATCGGGACGAAGCCAAATCACACCACACTCTAGCGACACATCCGCCGAATAGCCTTTGACCTCCCTAGAGACAACAGAACATATAGTTCGACTTAGATATGTAAAGATATACAGATATAAGACAGACTCGTCCTACTCAGACAAACAATACACATAAATTCAGGCCATAGATATTCTGAAGCAAGAACAATCTATTACTACCCAAACAAAGAATAAATCGCAGAAAACTGGATTTATCAGCGGAGTTCGATCGAAAGAGCCGACACAACTTTCAAGGGAAGTAACTCAATAATGACTTTTCCTTAAGCATTATTTTGTTTACAAAATATTTGCGAACATAAACAAGTATACCAATGTATAATATTGTAAGATATCAAAGACTGCACGTAACACAGGGTCCATATACAGTTTTAGAGAAGGTGTCTAGAACAAATTATAAGATAGATAAGAAGGGGAAAGAAAAAATCTATCATGTGAATCTCCTGAAGAAATATTTGGAAAGAGAACATCAGGAAGAGACACACTTGTTGACCTTGTCCATCGCCATGGAGATGAAAAAGGAACCACTTTCATCATTTGAATATCCATTACACCCCTGTGAGACAGCAGCCCAGGTGAAAATCAGTACACATTTAACGAAAACTCAGAAAGAGAGAGTGCAACAGGTTCTAAATAATCATGCAGAGGTGTTAACAGACCGACCAGGGAACAAACCTATTGGAATATGATATGAAACTGATAGACCCCACACCTGTATGTATGAAACCATATTCGATTCCGTTTGCTAAGGAGAAAGCTTTGAAGGAAGAGATAGACTATCTGTTGAAGGAAGGAATTATTTCGCACAGTGAATCCTCATATAGTTCCGGTGTGGTACTCTTAAGGAAGCCCTCTGGAGAACATAGACTCTGTATAGATTACAGGAGACTGAATGCTATTACAGAGGGACAGGTGGATCCATTGCCGGATACAAATCAGCTGTTTGCCAGACTAAATAAAGCTAAATATTTCTCAAAAGTGGATCTGAGTAAAGGATACTATCAGATTCCAGTAAAGCCTGAGGTTAGACCATACCTAGCTTTTAGTACCTCAGAAGGACACTATGAGTTTAATAGATTGCCATTTGGATTGAAGAATGCGCCTAGTGTCTTCTCTAGAATGATGAGAAAGTTATTGGACCCTCTGAATAATCCATGTATAACAAATTTCATGGATGATATCCTTATAGCAACAGAAACATTTGAGGAACACATTGACTCTCTGAAGATGCTGTTTGATCGACTTAGGGAAGCAAATTTAACAGCCCGACCAACCAAATGTTGCGTTGGATGTAAAGAATTGGAATTTTTGGGACACACAGTTTATCAGGGAAACATGACCCCTGACCCAAAGAACTTAGAGAAACTACAGAAAGCCCCGAGACCACAAACCAAGAAGGACGTGACATCCTTTGTCTCATTATGTGGTTTCTACCAGAAGTATATCAAAAACTTTAATTCCATATGTGCACCGTTAACTGATTTGACACGTAAAGGACATCCAGATCGCATTACATGGACCCCACAATGTGAAATGGCTTACCAAGAATTGAAGGAAAAGCTCACAAGTAAACCTATTTTGAAATTACCTGACTTAAGTCAAGAATTCATAGTAAGGACGGATGCAAGTAATATTGGGTTAGGTGCAACTCTACTACAGAAATCAGATGCATTGGATGGGGAATTAAGCCCAGTGGCATATGCTAGCAGAAAGTTGAATAAAGCTGAAATCAACTACTCAACTAGCGAAAAAGAATGTCTTGCAGTAATATGGGCAATAAAGAAATTCAATATTTATCTGTATGGGAAGGCATTTAAGTTGCAAACGGACCACAAACCTTTATCGTTTCTAGCCCAGGCTAGGCATGAGAACTCTAGGTTACTCCGATGGTCCTTGCTTTTGGCTCCCTATAATTTTAGCATTGAGTATATATCTGGAAAAAACAAATTTGGGAGCGGATTTTTTAAGCCGCCATCCGTGTGATGAGAATCACCGTAAACCCCAGAACTAATAATAAATTTCTCTATGTGTATATAGAATAAAGGACTGACATATAATGTCTGTTTTAAGAGGGGAGATGATAAATACATATAATAAAGAAAGGAAGAAGAATGGTAAAGAACAGTGCTGTCACAATGACAGTACTCGAAATCCCCCTTGTTTTCTACTTCGTCGGCAAATTGTAACGCTTTCACGTTGATAGTAAAAGCCTACTGTATTATTACCCGCGTTCTTCAATGAAACGTGTGCTGTATTTCTTGCAAAAACATTGAGATACCAAGCTGAACAATGACCTAATTTTAATATTTCATTCATTCCATTTTATACACGGCGTAACTAAAGACAGATGGACTAAAGGATAGAGAGAAGGGAGAGGCATAAAGCCGAACACGTGCAACACTAAACACGCGTCGCGCGATACACAATTACTACTATCACGCGTGTAAGGCCACATGCACTAACTTTTTCGGACGGACAGTGATAAAAACACTAACCTTCCCAGAGTTAGGTTTTTAAATCCTGAAAAACTCTTATTAGAAAGATGACAATAGATGGGTTTACGTTTGAAAACATTACAGTACCCAGACAGCACATCTTCGAAACAGGAGGTAGAAGGAATTGCATATTTTGAACGCAGCATTTTAGCTCTATTAAATATATATATTTGGGTTCCTTAGGGTTTGCTGACAAAGAATATGTACAACGTTATGCAAATAGTCTAGGAATTAACAAGTTATAGCCAAAATAAAATGATGGTGCTGTCAGACAACACCCAAAATCAGAATCGCTCAGTGGTAGATTTTTTTACACCACCATTGTACGGGAAATGGGCCACAAGTTACATTTGAACTGATTGGCTGGAATGATATGTAAGGCTAAACACGATTAGTCGGACTATAAATGCTATCCTTGGTTGTTAGGGGAGACGTAGGAAGTTAAAATTTTTTCAAACACTTGTCGAAACGTGGCTCCATTGGCCAGACTCGCTGATATACTCACTTAGGAGCGTTAGTTCGAGACCACTAGTTCAAATAAGCTTGATAAAGCAACAGTGCGTTGAAGCCAGCTCATATTTTTGCTAAATAAAAGTCTGGAACATAAGCAGATGGGAATTTGTGCCAGTATTTGTGCCAGAATTCATTGCTAGTCAACGTATCTGTGTTTGTTTCCATGAATTGTGGTAAGCTTGAAACATTCAGTATCTTTTAATGAAAATTGAATGTGAATTGTTAATTTATGCCTGTATATATATGTGTAGTTCAGTAGCAAACATGATGTAAAGCCTATAATGCTCCAGCCTGAACAGAAGGTGTCGGAGGAAAGTAAAACTGCATGGAATGGCCAAACAGTACACTGACACCTAGATTATTGATTAGACAGAAATAAGGCTGGAAGTGCAGAGGCGTAGTAACCATTAAGGAGGTTAATACTGGTATAAAGTATTTCAGATGAAGCTGACAGTTGGCCTAACGCTCTGAACTCAATGTTTGTGATGTATTGTGCTCAGTGTAAAAAGAGAGTATAAATTAGTTATGAAGTAGAAGGTACATCCTTCTTGTTTTCAGGGACCGTGGTCTTGACGTTATTGAGCAGCACCTGGTCAGAGCTTTGCTGAATCCAGAGTCGGACAGCATACTCCTTGGTCCATTTAGCTATCAGTGAGGTGTCTCCAGAGCACAGGGGAGAAATCGAGCAGAGGAGTCTTTTCCTGCCGCCATCACGCAAGATAAGCTGATCTGGCCAGCTGAGCTCAACATTATGTACCCCCATCTTAAAATAACATTGTAACATAAACTTAAGAGGGGAAGTAAATTGTTTTAATATCAGGAACTGAGAACATCTCCAATACTAGTTCCAATAAAGACAAACTATTGAAGTCATGATGACAAATACCAACAGAGCTTGAACAAAACAAAACCAGTATTACCTCATATTACTACTACACAACTGACACACATATGATACTTTTAATAATATATGTCACTACAATATTCATATTGATAAATTCTGTACATATAACTTGTAATTAAAATTGATTGTGATTCCTGGTTCCCTTTGTATTTGAATCAGGACACATATTCATTCATGACAGCAATGAATACATATTGTTATTTGAAAAGTTATCAGTGATTCCTTTAAGATATCCTTGTAGAGCGTTTTATGTATGTGAGTGTCACAGTGTTGTCAAGTGTGGTGGAATAAATTAAATTGTTTATCTGTCTGTTGTTGTTATGACTTACACTTCATCATACACATACCCTAGACATATAACGTAGTCATCACACTATTCCAGAATAATTCTGACTGAGGTATACATATGTGGCAGCAAGTAAGGTTATATATAATACACTACTCTTATTAGATATATATATACCTTCACAGCTGATCTCAGTCAGTACACTAAGTCCCCTATAAATATTTATAACATCCCACTTCACCACACATCATAACACCAATTTTCAAAAAGGGTGACAATCGACAATGTGGAAACCATAGAGGCATATCCCTTCTCAGTGTCCCTGGTAAAATCTACTCTAGAATTTTAGAGCAGAGACTCCGACGCCTAGCTGAGCCACAATTGGATGAGGTCCAGTGCGGATTCCGAGCAAACCGAAGTACTCAAGACCTAATCTTCACACTCAGACAGCTGAGTGAAAAGGCCCTTGAGTATAAGAGTGAGATCCATCTTTGTTTCATAGATCTGGAAAAGGCGTTTGACAGGGTCCCCTGGAGCAAACTTTGGGACTGTTTGGCAAGGAAGAATATTCCAGCACCTCTGATTCATGCTATACAGAGCTTCTGCAAGTCTTGCAGAAATTATGTGAGGACAGCAAACCATAAGTCAGAAGAGTTCAGGACCACCACTGGTGTAAGACAAGGTGATATCCTATCACCTTACCTCTTCATACTCCTTATGGACGATGTCATCAAGGCATGTAAGGAGAGAACAAGAAAGTATTCAGTGGGGTACTGGAAGATGAGACAGGTCTATATTTCGGAGATGGCATTTGCTGATGATGTTGCCCTGATTGCTAAATCAGAGGCACATCTCCAATCCAACCTGCAAGTCTGGAAGGAAGAGCTGGAGAAGAGAGGGATGGTCATAAGCAGCTCTAAAACAAAATCCATGGTGATATCACGAGAAGAAAGAAAACATCAGATTAAGTTGGGAGAACAGGTCCTGGAGCAGGTCGACCACTTTAAATATCTCGGAGCTATTATAGACCGAAAGGGAGGCATCAAAGAAGAGTTGGCCACTCGAAAAGCAGCGGCTGGGAGACTTTTTCAGGCCATAAATCGTGGATTCCTCAGCAAGAAAGAGGCTGGTAAGAAAACGAAGATGGCTGTATACCGCTCCACCATATGGATGCGAGTCGTGGGCAATGACTACAACCCACAAAAGCCAGATCCAAACCTCAGAAATGAGGTATCTGAGGAAAGTGGTTGAAGTAACAAGAAGAGACATGGTCCGCAACCAGACGATCCGTCAAGGCCTAAAATCCCATCCGCTGCAGACCCAAATAGAACAGTCCCAACTAAGATGGTTTGGCCATGTCTGCAGAATGGGAGAAGATCGGCTACCACGACAAGCATGGGAAACAAAGAGCCAGGGATCCAGACCTCCAGGACGACCCAGAGTCCGCTGGGAGGACAACATTAGACAATCTTTGAAGGACCGAGGACTAGAATGGAACCAGGCCAGGAAGAAGACAGCTGATAGAAAATGGTCTGGCGCTCTCTCTTTCCAAACCTCTACACCATCACGGTAGAAGGGGGCGAGTAAAGCCATTTTCACGGTAAGTTCCTACGTTTTATTCCACATAGTTAACTTTATTTTATGTTCAGAAATGTAGTGAAACGTAAATTGAATTCACTGATGTAGATGAAAAGTCGTATTATAAATCTAAAATGTAATGACCCACATGTGGTCCAATGGGCATTACGTATAGCACTGTCATGTAAAAAACTCTCCTTTGTTCCGTGAGAAATGCTAATCATACAGGAGTGTTTGCTTCTGCCGTCTGTAGAAATAGTAATTCTAGCATGTAAGGCTCAGTATGGTAGTTGGTTGGCTTTATTTTGATCATTTATTTGGTTAACCCATTTAATTTTGACTTTTTATTGGCCTATAGGCCCTACAGTTTAGATAATATCATCACTATCATCATTTTCCTTGTCACTATTTATGGAGCATGGAGCCACCACTACAGCTGATCCCCTACCAGGAAGCCACTTATATAGTACAAACCTCAAATAATATTTGTGTGTGAAGTTATATATGTAAAAGCCAGATCCAAACATTAGAAATGAGGTATCTGAGGAAGATGGTTGAAGTAACAAGAAGAGACATGGTCCGCAACCAGACGATACGTCAAGGCCTAAAATCCCACCCCCTGCAGACCCAAGTAGAACAGTCCCAACTAAGATGGTTTGGCCATGTCTGCAGAATGGGAGAAGATCGGCTACCATGACAAGCATAGGAAACAAAGAGCCAGGGATCCAGACCCCAGGACGACCCAGAGTCCGCTGGGAGTACAAAAATAGACTAGAATGGAATCAGGCCAGGAGGAAGACAGCCGATAGAATAGCCTAGCGCTCTCTCTTCCAAACCTCTACATTTCACGATAGAAGGGGAACGACTAACTAAGTAAGTTATATATGTAAGACAGAATTAAAAAAAGCAATTTTATTATTTCAGACATAGCATCTCAACGAAAGGAAAAGCTGTTGACAGCCGTTGATGTTTTGGACATGATTGACACAAATGACAGTGACTTATCAGGTGCCGAGTCAACTGATGATGATTTACCGGACAATGACTGTGTCGATGAAGATACCCATTTTACCTCTAATGCAACAGATAGCAGTGAGGAAGATGGCGATGACACTACTCGGAAGTTTACCTCACCATCTGATATGATGTTGAATGGGGATAATGTGACATACTCACCCGCTACCTCAACCCTTGCAACATCATCCTCTTCGACATCTAAAGATGGGATTACTGCTGGCCAGTCACATACATACAGGTGGAGAAAGAAATCATTTGAACCACCTAATTCTCAGTTTAAAGGGCCTACTTATGAACTTTCAGATGAATTTGAGCTTGGATCCCCACTTTGCTACTTCAAGCATCCTGTATTTATCTATTCATGTTTCTCGTGTATATATCTTTCAAACTTCATCTGTGGTTGCCTTTTGTACTTTTTTATATTGGGGTTGGAGGGGGAAAAGGGGGGGGGGGGGCCCCGACGCAAGCTTGGGTTCCTCTTCTTCTTCTTCTTCCTCGTTCGTCCTGAAAAGGACGTTGGTTGCGTTGTGTCTGTTTACACCAGAGCTGCGATATCTGCGCCTTTCGGCCGACACATTCGACTTCAGCACGGCATTTTTTGGGACCGGGTTTGCCTCCCTCTTCGATCCCTACTCCACAGCCAGACTGCAGGGATGCAGCCTGTTTCCAGGACCACCACGTGGTGGTGGAGTAGGGTCTTGGTCAGCCACGGTTCGCTGACCCTGACGCAAGCAGTCAAGCTATGGGTCGCTGACTGCATTCTCTATTGCTGCATCTTTGGGTCCCAAGCTTGGGTTCAGTATTAAGTTTAATCCAGTTGAGAGACATTTAGCACTTTCGTGCAACACATATAAGATTTTTTATTATTGCAGTCACATTAATGATTGTTAGTTACCTCCCTTGGAGTGCTTGTCGGGTTACATACGCACACTCGGCAAGCATTGATTCCATACGCATTGGAGAATAAGAAAGGAAGTGGGGCGGTTGGGGCGGGGGGTGGGAGGGGCGTTGAACAAACGTCAGTTCCCACAAATACAACAAGCATGTCAAGACATTGACTTTTAACTAACTTTCTGTATTCGCTACACAACCAGACATTGACATTGGGAACTCTTATCAATGTTCAACTACCATCGCATTGTTATTTCACTCATACTTAAACGTTAAGATACATTTATGCTATTTATCTAAGGGACGTAATTTTTAATACAAGGGGAATAAAATGTGCGTGAAAGCTAGTCAAAACTTTAAAAAAATTAAAGTTTTTTTATATAATTTTGTTTCAAACACTTTTGTAGCAAAAACAACAATTACAAAATATTTTAAATTCCGAAAAAAATTTTTTTGTTGTTTGTTGCTGTCATAGAAATATGCAGGTACATTTTATATGTGATAAATAAATGCACGTTAGTCCCAATATACGTCTGTAAATATTTATAACACGAGTTTCTCATAATGCTTACACTTTCAACCAAAAACAACGCTGTATTTTTGACCGGCACAAAGTGCTGAATAAACTAAAGTTGAGACGATGTGTTTGACACGTCCTCTCGAGAGCCCGAAAATGACCATAAGTCCCTATCAACTTTTACCACAACACACTAGAACATGAGGTGACCAGACGAGCTTTCATTGCATAGTGACTTGAATGGGCATTCAAATATATTGAGTCCACCTCATATATAATAGTCTCTCAACCCGCACATTTAGTCTCATTGTTTGGCTCTGAAACATAGAGAACAACGAAGACGTTATAATCCGCAGTGGTTGAATCACATGTAATCGTACGTTTCCATAAATCATAACCATTGATTAACCATAAATCATAACGCCATGTCCCTATCCCTTATCATGTGGACAGGACATAGCAGTGAAACAAAAGGTGAGGAGATGATAGACGTGGACAGGACTGTGACAAAACGTCTGAACATGCTCTTTTGTGTGATTTCTCACACTTTCAGCACTCCGGCAGTATCCTTTCTTTTTCTTCATTTTTCTCACTCATCGCTTTAATTTGGCATAAATCATGCCTTTTCATTCGTTATTTTCACTATTGTGCTTTATGCTGGACATACCATGGAAAAGACTCTAACACGTCACTCCCCTATGACAGTATTTGCTACGGAAGTATTTGCTGTAGGACTGTCTGTATCTGGTTTACCACTCCTCAGACTTATTTACGTTCCGCCATCTGAACTGTGTTATTATCATAACAATACCCAGTCGTCAGTTCGGTCACCCGCTTATCTCTTTGAATCCGTCCGACCACCTGTGGAAACGTGTCCGTCCAACATTTGACCCCATTGAAAAGCTGCTGATCGTGTTGACACAAGCTTGTATGAAAGAAGACAACACGGTCTGATCAGACATATGTTGGCGGAGGCACGCAGATAAAGGGGATAATTAAGTAATCTGCCCGGATAGATATCTGGGAGGAAGTCATTACGCCAAGAAACACATGGTCACAATATTGTGACAGAGGTGCCGGAAGTCTTATGTAACGATTTGACATCACTGTTGTAAGAGGTCACGCGTGGATATTAAAATTAATATTTTAAATACGCGTGAGATGAGTAATGATAAACTTCCCCAACCAAACAGTGCTAGGTAGATTTGATTAGTTCGCCAGAATCTATAATGAATTAATTGGAAAATTAGGAGGAAACACAGCTGGGATTTGAAACTAAGTAGTGTGAGATATACTGCAGAAATCAGACACAGAACAGACAGACTGCATCGCAGCGTCAACTAAACACCTCCTACAAGCCAGGAGAAAAAGGATAGGACTTATCATTTCACAACTATAAGTACCAGATCGAGTATTGGGCAACTTTGGAATTTACAAGTAAACCCGCAATTTTAATACAAGACTAGAAACTTGGGAATTTTATCACAAGGAGTCAGAGAGGAATTTTAACAAAAGTTTTCCCAGGCAGGATTCATAGAACACCAGCCGTCAGAGGAATTAACGCATATTTCCCAGACCAAGTCATAAGAGGAATTATACCATCAGTTTTCACAGCCCAGGAATGTGCCGAACATCAGCAGTCAGAGGAATTACTCATATTTCCAGACCTAAGTGATTCGAACAGCATCTAACTAAAGGACTGTGTGTCAATTCTAAATCTGTGCCAGGAAAAGTGTGTATTCCCAAAATTTTGGGGTAAGTGTAAACAATTTATTTACTTATGTAAATTCTACAGGTTTCTTGCTAAGTGGTTATATTTGAGGCTGGCAACCTCACCATACGAAAAAAGTATATGCATGAACCACTACTGCAAGAGCTGATGATTGTTTCTGACTAGTTGTGCGGGAAACCTGACAGCAGAGTGACTCCAGACCTCGACGGGAGTAGCGACGAGTAATGAGTGATAATTACATCACATGTGCCTAAAGTGTAACATATTATCTTGTGAGAATTATGTACCTTTTTAAATGTAATTCAGGCAAATCATTATTCATGCACTCCAGACGCAATTTCCTAGTTGACACCCAGAAGGCTATTGGTGAATTTTCATCATATTTCCTGAGTTACATTGTGTGCTCGGGAATTTAATTATTCTGAGAGGTTAACATTGGTGGGTGGAGCGCATGAAAATGGGCCTTTTAGAGTGCGGAGAACAAATTTACTCAGCAGAAGGCATTTGTTTCTTTCTATTTGTCACAGTTCGTGGTTACATGACATCAGACTTAAGTACTGAATTTCCTACGCCACTAGTGTGAGAGAAGAGTATCACAATCAACCGCCTACAGTGGACAAATTGAGTAGAGAAGTGTACTCATCATCAAAAAGTAGTGACGGAAACCACAGCTGCAGGACACATCTGGAGCTAAGTTTTGTGTAACAGGCTACAGCAAAAATCAAAGCCATTCTAAAGCACATTCTAAACATCAGTGAGGAAACTTTAATTTCAATTTTCACCCAATGTTCCATATTTATTTTCCCATGTTAAAGATTAATTGACTATAAATTTGTTGTATGTTGTTTAAACAATAATAGCTGATTCATTTTATATGTACGAAAGCAAACGTATGAGCCAGTTTTTCTTGATAAATACATCAATATATATAAATATAGAGCCATTACTTATAAGAGGGCATTCGTTGGATTACTCCAACTAGGGCTTGAACGGGCAAGAATCATTGCATAACCCCTTCACAAAAGGCGACGGACCAGATATAAAGTTAACAAATTAGCTCAGTCCTTAAGCAGCGTTTGTTCTTGACTTCTGGGAAGATCTTGTGAACTCTCCCCTACGGCAGAATCGCCATTAATCTTCTATCTACATTTTTGTCAAGAGTAATTTTGCGCTAAGATAGATACCTTGGACAACCTACTTTTAGATACGCTTGCGTTGTGACCATTGGTGGACCACTACTGCAAAGCCAGGGGAGGCAATCCCGTTTAAAGATAAGAGTAGGATATTATATATATAACCTTACTTGCTACCACATATCTAGAGTATGTGTATGGTGAAGTGTAAGTCACAACAACAGACAGATAAACAATTTAATTTAATCCACTACTCTTAACAACACTGTGACACTCACATACATATAACACTCTATGAGAATATCTTAAAGAAGTCACTAGTAACGTTTCAAATAACAATATGTATTCATTACTGGCATGAATGAATATGTGTCCTGATTCAACTACAAGGGAACCAGGAATCACAATCAATTTAAATTACAAGTTATGTACAGAATGTATTTAATATGAATATTGTAGTGACATATATTATTACAAATGTTCTATGTGTGTCAGTTGTGTAGTGGTAAAATGAGGTAATACTGGTTTTGTTTTGTTCAAGCTCTGTTGGTATTTGTCATCATGACTTCAATAGTTTGTCTTTAGGGACCATTATTGTCGATGTTCACAGTTCCTGATTTTAAGACAAGTAAATTCCCCTCTGAATAGTATTTTTATAAAGTTATTTCAAGATGAGGGGACATAATGTTGAGCTCAGCTGGCCAATTCGCTTATCTGGCGTGATGGCGGCAGGAAAGGACTCCTCTGCTCGAATTCTCCTCTGGGCTCAGGAGACACCTCACTGATAGCTAAAAAGACCAAGGAGTATGCTGTCCGACTCTGGATTCAGCAAATCTCTGACCAGATGCTGCTCAGTACCATCAAGACCACTGTCCCTGAAATCAAGAAGGATGTACCTTCTACTTCATAACTAATTTATATATTCTCTTTTACACTGATCACAATACAGCACAAACATTGCGTTCAGAGCGTTAGGCCAACAGTCAGCTTCATTTGAAATACTTTATTCCAGTATTACCCTTCTTAATGGTTACTACGCCTCTGCACTTCCAGCATTATTTCTTTCTAGTCATCATCCAGGTGTCAGTGTACTGTTTGGCCATTCCATGCCGTTTTACTTCTCTCCGACACCCTCTGTTCAGGCTGGAGCATTTTAGGCTTTACCTCACGTTTGCCACTGAACTACACATATATATACAGGCATAAATCAACAATTCACATTCAATTTTTCATTAAAAGATACTGAATGGTTCAAGCTTACCACAATTCATACGAATAACACAGATACGTTGATTAGCAATGAATTCTGGCACAAATACTGGCACAAATTCCCATCTGCTTATGTTCCAGGCTTTTATCTATCAACAATACGAGCTGGCTTCAACGCACTCATGCTTTATCAAGCTATTTTGAACAAGTGGTCTCGAACTAACGCTCCCAAGTGTGTATATCAGCGAGACTGGCCAATGAGCCACGTTTCGACAAGTGTTTGAAAAAATGTTATCTTTTCCCGTCTCCCCTAACAACCAAGATAGTATTTATAGCCCGACCAATCGTGGTTAGGCTTTCATTTGTTGCGCTCCAATCAATTTGGAGTTTACAGGGTAGGCTATTTCTGTAACGTAAATTTTTTTCAAACACGTTAAAAAAAAAATCTTATGAGCAGAAATGATTTTATGCTGTCAGGCACCCCCAATATTTTATTTTGGGTATAATTTATTAATTCCTGGACTATTTGCGTAACGTTTTACATATTATTTGTCAGCAAGCCCTAAGGAACCCAAAAATACTAATTTAAAGGAGCTACGTGGCTGCGTTCAAAATATGCAATTTTCTTCTACCTCCTGTTTCGAAGATGTGCTGTCTGGGTACTGTTATGTGTTCAAACGTAAACCCATCTAATGTTATCTTTTCTAATAAGAGTCTGTTATGATTTATAAACCTAACTCTGGGAAAGGGTAGTGTATTTTATCACTGTCCGTCTGAAAAAGTTAGTGCATGTAGACTTACACGCGTGATGGCAGCATTTGTATATCGCGCGAAGCGTGTTTAGTGTTCGGCTTTCTGCCTCTCCCTTCTCGCTATCCTTTTGTCCATCTGTTCGTTCGTTTTGGTAACGTAATATAATTAATGTTAGGATTAATTTAGGTCATTACGCAGTACGTCTCAATGTTTTTTCCAAGAAATACAGCACACGTTTCATTGAAGAAGGCGGGTAATAATACAGTAAGCTTTTATATCAACGTGAAAGCGTTACAATTTGCAGACGAAGCAGAAAACAAGGGGGATTTCGAGTACATTCTCTGTGACAGCACTGTTATTTTACCATTGCTCTTCTCTTTATTAATTTTATTTGTTAGGCTTCATATTTACCTAATAATTTATATATGTGGATTAGAATATTTCATGACACCTCCCCTCTTAAAACAGACATATATGTCAGTCCTTTATTCTATATACACATAGAGAAATTTATTATTATTTCTGGGGTTTACGGTGATTCTCATCACACGGATGGCGGCTTAAAAAATCCGCTCCCAGATTGATTTTTCCAGATATATATATTCAATGCTAAAATTATATGGAGCCAGAAGCAAAGACCATCGGAGTAACCTAGAGTTCTCATGCTTAGCCTGTGCTAAAAACGATAAAGGTTTGTGGTCAGTTTGCAACTTAAATGCCTTCCCATATAGATAAATATTGAATTTCTTTATTGCCCATATTACTGCAAGACATTCTTTTTTCGCTAGTTGAGTAGTTGATTTCAGCTTTATTCAACTTTCTGCTAGCATATGCCACTGGGCTTAATTCCCCATCCAATGCATCTGATTTCTGTAGTAAAGTTGCACCTAACCCAATATTACTTGCATCCGTCCTTACTATGAATTCTTGACTTAAGTCAGGTAATTTCAAAATGGGTTTACTTGTGAGCTTTTCCTTCAATTCTTGGTAAGTCATTTCACATTATGGTGTCCATGTAATGCGATCTGGAAGTCCTTTACGTGTCAATTCAGTTAACGGTGCACATATGGAATTAAAGTTTTTTTGATATACTTCTGGTAGAAACCACATAATGAGACAAAGGATCTCACGTCCTTCTTGGTTTGTGGTCTCGGGGCTTTCTGTAGTTTCTCTAAATTCTTTGGGTCAGGGGTCATGTTTCCCTGATAAACTGTGTGTCCCAAAAATTCCAATTCTTTACATCCAACGCAACATTTGGTTGGTCGGGCTGTTAAATTTGCCTCCCTAAGTCGATCAAACAGCATGTTCAGAGAGTCAATGTGTTCCTCCTCAAATGTTTTCTGTTGCTATAAGGATATCATCCATAAAATTTGTTATACAGGGATTATTCAGAGGAATCCAATAATTTTCTCATCATTCTAGAGAAGACACTAGGCGCATTCTTCAATCCAAATGGCAATCTATTAAACTCATAGTGTCCTTCTGAGGTACTAAAAGCTAGGTATGGTGGTCTAACCTCAGGCTTTTACTGGAATCTGATAGTATCCTTTACTCAGATCCACTTTTGAGAAATATTTAGCTTTATTTAGTCTGGCAAACAGCTGATTTGTATCCGGCAATGGATCCACCTGTCCTTCTGTAATAGCATTCAGTCTCCTGTAATCTATACAGAGTCTATGTTCTCCAGAGGGCTTCCTAAAAAGTACAACACCGGAACTATACGAAGACTCACTGTGCGAAATAATTCCTTCCTTCAACAGATAGTCTATCTCTTCCTTCAAAGCTTTTTCCTTAGCAAACGGAATCGAATATGGTTTCATACAGACAGGTGTGGAGTCTATGAGTTTCATATCATATTCCAATAGGTTTGTATGCCCTGGTCGGTCTGTTAACACCTCTGCATGATTATTTAGAACCTGTTGCACTCTCTCTTTCTGAGTTTTCGTTAAATGTGTACTGATTTTCACATGTGCTGCTGTCTCACAGGGGTGTAATGGATATTCAAATGATGAAAGTGGTTTTTTTTTCATCTCCATGGCGATGGACAAGGTCAACAAGTGTGTCTCTTCCTGATGTTCTCTTTCCAAATATTTCTTCAGGAGATTCACATGATAGATTTTTTCTTTCCCCTTCTTATCTATCTTATAATTTGTTCTAGACACCTTCTCTAGAACTGTATATGGACCCTGCCATCCAATTTGTAACTTATTCTGACTCCCGGGCAAAAGAAGCAGTACTTTCTCTCCCACAGCCAAATTTTCTGTCTTTCGCCTTCCTGTTATAATAGGCAGCATGTTTCTTCCTGGCTTGTTTCAAATTTTCATTGGCAAGTTTCCAGCCAGTTTTTAACCGAGTGGTCAGCTCATTCACATATTGGTATGAAGATGTAATGTTTTCCTCTGCCTTTTCATCAGTCCACGTTCTTAACAAAGCTTCAAGTGGACCTTTTTTTTGGCCTTCCCAACAATAATGTTGCCGGGGCCATACCGGTTGAACTATGGGGTACCTCCCGATAAGCAAAGAGGGCGGCGTGCAGGTACTGGTCCCATGTATCTGGTTTTTTCGTGTGCCAACTTTCTCAGGATCGACATCAATGTGCCGTTAAATCTTTCCACTTGGCCGTTCCCTTGGGGATGATACACACTACAATGGAAGTGTTTGGCCTGGAAAGATCCTGAAAACTTCTTCAGTTAGTTTCCCCTTGAACTGAGAGCCATTATCAGTCAAGATTTGATTGGGAAAGCCTAACCTTGTGAAAATTGTGAGCAATGCCTCTGCCACATGTTTTGAATCAATCGATGACAGGGCTACTACCTCTCCCCACATAGAACAAGTGTCCACCAGAGTCAGAATGTAGCTGTTCCTTCTCTTGGTTCGGGTGAGAGGTCCCACAAGATCCACGGCAACTCTCTCAAAGGGTGTTCCCACTATGGGCATTTCCCCCAGAGTTGCTGGTGCAGTCCAATGTTTAGGTGCTACTCGTTGGCACTCTGGACAGGATTTTACATATCGTTTGATATCTTCAGTTATTCCTGGCCAGAAATAGTGACAAGCTATTCGCTGTCCTGTTGCGCTGATTCCCATATGACCACTGAAGGGAATCGCATGCCCTAGTTCCAACACTTTAGTCCTATATGAAGTGGGAAGGACCAGCTGTCCGTGACCATTGGATTCAGATCCAGCCTTCCTATATATCAATTTGTTCTTCATATAAAACTCTCCCTTGCCTGGAGGTGTATGAGATTTGGGCAACTTCTTGAAACATGGCTTGAGTGTTTTGTCCTCAGCCTGTGCCTTCCTCATCTCATCTGGGTGAGTATTTATGGGATTATCCTCCTCCTTCTTTGTCTGTGATCTGGTCTGCACTGTTGCCAATATCACAGGTCTCTTGGGATTCCCCAAGAAGACATATCTACACCCCACTATTAGAGGGTAGATTGGCTCATTTATCACTGCTGCTTTTATGATTCCTTCCACATATCGCGTTTTCACTTTTATTCGGGCGACGGGAAGTGTCATGGTAGCTACATCCTTGGTTGCAGTTTGAATCTCCACTGTTTCTGTGGTGTATTGATCGGCCTGCACCAGGTGAGAACTCACAACGGAATCGTAATCTAAACCGGTATCATATAAACATCTTATAGTGACACCATTACAAATGACATCTTCACACACTGGGGGGTGGTATGGTTCCTGTAATTCTTCAGGTTTGCCCTTCTTTTCCTTTTTCCCCGATGTCATAGCAGCAAAATGAGGAGGTTTCCTTCTGCAATGGTCAGTGTCATGATTGTTCATCTTACAATTTTTACACCACCTTTTTCCTTGGTTGAAAGATTTTCTTTCATCATATTTCCTTTCATCGAATTGTGGGCATTTATTTTTATTGTCATACCGTGGCCTATCAAATTGGTGCTTACCTTTATTTTGATCCCTAGGATCAAATTTATTAAAGTTCTGTGGTGCCCTAAAGTTATCCACCTGTTTCTTTTTATTACCTGTTACCTCTGCTTGAGCTGCTTGATACCTTTCAGCAACATTTAGCAACTCACCCAGCCTCTCTGCACCTTGTTCCATGAGAAACTTTCTCAGGTCTGGAGCCATGGACTCTCTTAATTGCTCTATAAGGACCATTTCCTTAAGATCTTGGGTTTTCCCCAGAGAAGTCCATTTCTCCAAGTATGTCTCTATTCGTGCAGAGAACTGGTGATAGGTTTCACCTGACAGTAGTTTAGCATTCCTAAATTTTTTCCTGTAAAATTCTGCATTCTTTTCATACCTTAACAAAAGAGCCTGCTTTAGCATGTCATAATTTTCCTGATCACCTCTGCTCATTTTTTGCAAAAACTTCATAAGCTGCCCCACGAAGTCCCTGAGATAACTTTAAGCTCCACCTTTCTCTCTCTAACCCATACGTGGTAGCTAATAGTTCGTACCTATTTATATAGCTCTCAATATCATCGTCTTTCTCAACAAAATGATCTAAATGAAAGTTCATAGCTGAGGTTGAGGCTCCCTGAGTAACCGTAGCATCAGAGGCAAAGGGACTGGCACCATTTTCAGGAGCATGGCCTTGAAACTCAAACTCCCTTAGTCGTAACTCATGTTCCCCTTTGTAATCTCTTCTCCTCCTTTTCTGCGTCCCTTTCTGCAGCTAATCTCTTCTCTTCCCTTTCTGCAGCTAATTTCTTCTCTTCTCTTCTCTTTCTGCAGCTAATCTTTTGTCTTCTCTTTCTGCTTCCAATTTCTTAGCCTCTTTGTCAGCCTCAATCTGCAACCTCTTAGTCTCAGCCTCAGCTTGCAACCTCTTAGTCTCAGCCTCAGCTTCAAATTGTAACTTCTTAATTTCCCTTTCAGCCTCTAACTTTCTTTCGGCCTCTTTTTCTAATCTTCTTTCTTCGCGTTCAATAAATTTGTCACATTCCGTAGTGACATAGGCAACCATAACTTGCCCATCTAATCCTAACTCTTTTGCAGTCTGAACCGCAGCAGATCGAAATTTGGCCAGGTCCGCCATTGTCTATGTGGCGAGGGGTTTGAAACAAATAACCGTTTGATTTATTTTTTTTATGGCTATATAAACAAGACTGGTTTCCTTTATAGTTCAAGGATAAACTTACATTGTACATGAATTTTTTAATTATTTTCATTTTCTGCTCTACTTCTACGTTTATTCTATATTTAATTTACATTTATTTGCAGTTGTGGTCTGTAGTATTTGATGAATAGTAAATGATTTGGGGAATGAGGACGCCCTGTATCATTCGCCATAAACGTGTAACAGTTTTCAGATCACCAGAGTTGATTAATCACAGAAGGTAAAGGCTGGAGATCATAAAACACTTGGGATACATCATGTGAGAGACGGTATATGAATGATGACCTCATCAAAAATATAAACCATGAAGTTTAGAATTCCACATTCATTTATCTTCTTCTCTGCCTTACATCCTTATGCCCCAGCTGCTACAATTCGTATCAATTTTTCTTCAAATTTGTGTACACATATTTCAAGTTTGCCCTTCACTGACTGTATATTATTGTAACTTCGTGTTCATAGTTTTCTGAATACATTAGACAGAGATTGCAATATTACTCGAGTTTGTTATTACTTTAAGGTGCCCAAAGATGAAGCACAGTGTTCTCACCTTAGACGTACGAGTCAATATTTACAGTTTGCTCCTTCCTAATGTTTTTTTGCGTCTGTCTTTATTTCTGTATCTGCCTCTGTTTTGTAAATCTGCCTCTATTTTTTATATCTGCCTCTATGTTTATGTCTGCCTCTATTTTATTTTGTCTGCATCGAATTTTTGGATCTAATAGTTTTTTTAAGTCTGCCTCTATTTTTGGGTCAGTTTCTATTTTAGGGGTTGCCTCTATTTTGTTGTGACTGTATAGTTTATTTGGTTCAGTCTCTATTTTTTGTCTGCTTCTATTTCTTTATATCTGCCTCTATTTCTTTATAACTGCCTCTGTTTCTTTATATCTGTCTCTGTTTCTTTATATCTGTTTCTGTTTCTTTATATCTGCATCTGTTTCTTAACATCTGCCTCTGTTTCTTAATATCTGCCTCTGTTTCTGTATATCTGCCTCTGTTTCTTTGTATCTGCATTTGTTTCTTTGTATCTGCCTCTGTTTCTTCATATCTGTCTCCATTTTTATGTCTGCCTCTCTTACTTTATATCCGCCTCTGTTTCTGTATATCTGCCTCTTTTTCTTTGTATCTGCCTCTGTTTCTTTATAGCTGCCTTTACTTCGTTATATCTGCCTCTGTTTCTTAATATCTGCCTCTGTTTCTTAATATCTGCCTCTGTTTCTTTATATCTGTCTCTGTTTCTTTACATATGTCTCTGTTTCTTTACAGTATATCTGCCTCAGTTTCTTTACATCTGCCTCTGTTTCTTTATATCTGCCTCCATTTCTTTATATCTGCCTGTGTTTCTTTATACATGTCTCTATTTTTGTGTCTACCTCTATTTCTTTATATCTGCCTCTGTTTCTTTATATCTGCCTCTATTTTAGGCTGCCTTTGTTTTTTATTCTGCTTCTTTTTATTGGTCAGTTTCTATTTTAGGGGTTGCCTCTACATTTTTTTTATCTGCCTCTATTGTTTGGGTCTGGTTTTATTTTACTGTATATCGTCATCAGACATAACGATCTTTTATATTTGGACATGCGCCCTAATATAACTGACTAGGTTGAACGGGGGACACGCTTCGCCAAATTTTATTATTTAAATGAAACGAATGCCTAGCAACGCTGTTAACTCGCTTCCAGGCTATGTGGACTCAAGTCACTAGCTTTTCTTTTAGAGCTGTAGAGAATTGATAGAACTGATTTTAATTCAAAACATTAAACAAAACTTGACCATATATTTTAATGTCCATTCAAGTCACTATGCAATGAAAGCTCCTCTTGTGAGCTCGTGTTATAATGTTTGGTTGAGTATGTTGGTAGGGACTTACGGTCGTTTTGGGGCTTTAGTTTAGGCAGCACATTGTGCCGGTCAAAAATACAAATTTTTCAGTTCTTGATAAATACGCATCAAAAGAAACTCGTGCTTTACATATTTACTGACTTGTATTGAGCCTAGCGTGTACTTATTTATACCATACAAAATATAACTGAATATTTCTATAATATGAACAAACGGCAGAAATATTTTCTTCCGTATTTGAAATATATTTTTATTACCTTTTTTGATACAAATGTGATCAGAACAAAATTATATAAAACAACTGCGTAAATCTTTTAAAGTTATGACTAATTTTTTTGCACTTATTACTCCCTTGTAAAAAAAATTACGTCCCTTAGATAAAACGCATAAATGAATCTTAACGTTTAAGTATTAATGATATAACAATGCGGAGGTAGTAGAACATTGATAAGAGTTCCCAATGTCAATGTCTGCTTGTGCAGCGAATACAGAAAGTTAATTAAAAGTTAGTGTTCTCCCCAACCACACCCCCCAACTTCCTTTCTTTTTTTCCAATGCTGATAGAATCAATATGAGCTTGTTTATGTAAGGGAGGTAACTAACAATCATTAATGTGGCTGCCATAATAACAAATCAGCATGTATGTGTTGCATGAAAGTGCTAAATGTCTCTCAACTGGATTAAACTTAATATTGAACCCAAGCTTCCGCCGTGCGGCCCCCCCCCCCCCCCCCCCCCCCCCCCCCCTCCCAAAAAAAAATAAAAAAAAAAATAAATTAGAATTACATTTTTAAAAAAAATTAAAACAAAAGGCAACCACGGACAGATGAAGTTTGAAAGATGTGTACAAGAGCGACTTGAATAGATAAATGCAGGATTCTGAGAGGACGGAGATGCTGATCGCAGCAAGTCGAGATGATCCCTACGATTATGTGGAAATAACCATTTTAGAGATGCCCCCTAAACGAAATGGGTTCAATTCAAAACGAACACCGAATAGACAAGAGAAGGGTGTCACTTTAGAGCCACGACCCAAGGTTGACCGCTGCCATAAAATGTCAAGGTCGATAAATGATCACAGTATACGATTTACTATTTCTACAAAGTGATTGACAAGTCAATTTCTTCTTAGAACCACTATTTGCACAAGTCTGGAAAACAGGGACAACACCAACAGAGTGGAACAAAGGAATAATTGTCAAATTGCCCAATAAGGGAGATCTTTCAGACTGCAATAATTGGAGACGAATCACTCTTCTCTCAGTTCCCAGCAAAATACTAGGCAGGATAATTATACAGAGAATTTCAAAAGCAGAAGACCACAAAGTGAGGAAAGAACAAGCAGGATTTAGAAAGAACAGAAGATGTGTAGATCATATATTTACCCCCAGGAACATTATAGAGCAGAGCTCAGAATGGCAAAGACGACTGTACATTAATTTCGTTGATTTTGAAAAGGCTTTTGGGACCCAAAGATGCAGCAATAGAGAATGCAGTCAGCGACCCATAGCTTGACTGCTTGCGTCAGGGTCAGCGAACCAGAGCTGACCAAGACCCTACTCCACCTCCACGTAGTGGTCCTGGAAACAGGCTGCATCACTGCAGTCTGGCTGAGAGAGTAGGGATCGAAGAAAGAAGGCAAACCTGGTCCCAAAAAATGCCGTGCTGAAGTCGGATGTGTCGACCGAAAGGCGCAGATATCGCAGCTCTGGTGTAAACAGACACAACGCAACCAACGTCCTTTTCACGACGAACGAGGAAGAAGAAGGAAGAAAAGGCTTTTGACAGTATCCATAGCGACAGTTTATGGAAAATACTGAGGGCTTATGGAATTCCAAGCTGCATAGTCTCAATCATAGAAAGCCTCTGTGCCAACATTACGTGTAGCGTTGGGCAGAGCAACCTAACCTTTGAGGTGAAGACAGGAGCACGACAGGGATGCCCCTTATCAACCACTCTATTTTTAACAGTCATAGACAGGGTGATGTGCCAGACAACAGAGAGCATTCAAAGAGGAATAAGATGGACTACATTTTCTACATTGGAAGATCTGGAATATGCAGATGACATTGCACTACTAGCACATTCACATCAACACATCCAGGAAAAAACGGATAGACTTAATAAGTATAGCCAGCAGGTGGGCTTGAACATCAATCTAAAGAAGTCAGAGGTCTTGACGCTCAATGTGGCCAACCCTGAGCCCATATCAGTATGGAATCAGCACCTGGAACAGACAGACACCTTCATATAACTAGGATGCATAGTAACACCAGGCGGCGGAGCAAGCAAAGACATCAACAACAGAATGAACATAGCAAAAACAGCCTTTTTTTGCCTAAACAACATCTGGAAGTCCTCTCAGTACAGCACAAGCACAAAATTAAGATTATATCAGAGCTGTGTGCTTTTTGTGCTTCTCTATGGTGCGGAATGCTGGAGAGTTACAGAGAAGGAAATGTCAAAATTGTCCTCTTTTTACACAACATGCCTAAGAAAAATTCACTGAATCTTTTGGTCAAATACCATCACCAACCAAGATCTGCTTACTCGGAGCAAGCAAGAGGACATGCACACCATCATAGCTGGCTGACGCTGGAGTTAGGTTGGCCATGTCCTCAGAAGAGACCCAGATGCCATCACAAGAACAGATATGCTATGGACCCTTGAAAGAAAACGAAAGAGAGGCCGACCAAAAACAACTTGGCGGAGGATTGTGGAGGCTGAGATGCAAAGAATGAACCAGAGTTGGGGCACTGTACGAAGGAAGGCTGCCGACCGAGAAAAATGGAATCAATTTTTTGTTGACCTACAAGACGCCCCCATTCGTAATGGCCACTGACTGCTTTGACAGTCGGCGGTTAAGCATCAAAGAAGAAGAAGATTGACAAGTCAATTTCTTCTTTTTAAAATGTTATTATCAGCACTTGTACCTACTGGATATACATAACATGTATGTCGAAACAAGGAGTAATAACTGCCATTTGAAATTTGACAAATACGTTGTATTTTGTATTCCTTTCAACAAAACAACAACAATAAATTCTAAAATGACCATTAAACTCAACGTTACAAGACAGAGCAAAAATGATTGCCCGCCACGATGTCATGTGATCTCCCCTTGCGCTGTTGCGTTAATGTGACACATCATTTTATGTCATAAAATAACAGGTAAGACGCTATATTGTGACGTTTGTTTCATATAAAGTTATTGGATCACATGAAGAACTAACAAATTAAAAATAACAAGTGACTTTACAATTACCCTGTATAATCACATGTCTTGTTACAAATACGGGGTTAGCAATAATCTAAAGAGCATGTCGTAAAGTTCCCGGGGATCTTTGAAGAGACAAAGACATAATAAAACCACTGCACATTCAGACATGTCGTTGAACCGACTAATACGAGGTCGTGAATGAGGATGGTAACTTCATCACGTAAAACAAATTGGTTCAAGAACCACCGCTGCCATAGTATCCCATGCTATACGAGGAGCACAAAAGAGAATGAAGATTGTCACAGCATGGTCAACAGCTGTGGACTGTATGTGCTCCACAGGGATCAGGTACGGAATGTCAGTCGTGTCATAAGAGTTGGCCAATAGAGTGTTGTGAACTTGACGACACGAAACTGCGTGTTCAACAGGTCAGGGTAGAATGTAAGGTGGGTTCTGATTGGTGGAGAAGAAAAAGGGAGGTCAGAGGTGGACAGGTGAAGGCAGGGGAAAGCATGGCGACGTAGGCTGGCGAAAGTGGATGATTATGATAGGAAACTCCATACAGAACGATACAACAGGAGGCAATCTATTGAAAATGCCGATCGCATCATCTGGCGATGCTCCCTACGGTGCCACCTCAGATTAAGCAAAAAGAAACACTCATGACAAGCAGAAAAAAGAGCAAACGTCGAAAGGAACACGAGGTGTCACGGGTTGTCTATCGTGCTATGCAGCAGTGGTCCAACACTGGCCCAAAACCTAGAGTATCTAATGTGTGTCTCCAATGGTGTCTACCTTCGCACAAGATTGCTCTTTGCAGAGTTGTAGATAGAAGGATAATGATGCTTCTACCTCGAGGTAGTGTTCTCAAGATATTTCAGAAGTCAAGAACAATGCTGAATGCGTCTGAGCACGTTATTTTTTTTTTATCTGACCCGCCACCTTTTGTGAAGATGTATATTGTATGATTTAGTTCGTTCAAGTCCCCAGCTGATTTAATTTAGCGAAAATCATCTTATTATTATTGTTGTTCTTAATAACTTTTCAAATGCAGATATAACTATATATATTAAATTCCGGATTCACACATGTGCCTTTCGCTCTGTAATAATTAATTCAACTATGAATTTATAAAAATCAACATATTCAAATTTAATGATCCGTCTCTGTGGTGAGGGGCAAGTTCCCAGATCAATCAGGAAGCAACCGCTCCTGGTAAAAGCAAGACTCTTCATGTCTTGATCTCAAACTTTGAACCACAGTCTAGTAGTACAGCAAATGGTCTCTCCGGGTCATACCGCAAATAGTCAGGTCGCCTCGTACTGGTACCACAAACTCAATAACTGAAAGATATGAGACTTCTTGCTCAGTAGAATAGTCTTGGCAACTTAACATGTACACGTCTTGGGTACTATTCCTGTTTTAGAATCCTTCTGTGACTTGTGAGTGAACCTGTAATATTCCGGGTTCCTTATTAATATTGGCGAGTTTCCTACTGATGTGTAGGGATGCTCTTAATACTTTTTGTACGATCATATAAATTAGAATCTAACTCTATTCTTTTTTGTGGCAAGGTCCGATCTATCTAAGTTGACGATTTATGTAGTGCAGTGCCGTATGTCAAACTTTTTCTACGTTATATTGTAGTTCCCGGCCCACGCTTCCACCTGGCGTTTTCGACAAAACTCCCAATCACAGCGATAGTTTATTCGCGCCTCAAATGCCAGTCAATACATTCAATGTACGTGTTATGATACTTTTCATCATGTAATATTTTCCACGACTCAAGCGTTTGAAATATTCAAACAGTCATAGTCCATTTATGAAGTTGTGATATTCATAAAATGTTGTGAAAGTTGACTTATATCATACTTCCTGCTTACTTTTCCAAATGTCTTCCATGATTGCGTTTATATATAATTACCTGTTCCAAACAGTCGAATCGGAAGTGATTATGCAATCTTAAGCAAGCACGTCATGCTCGCATCTACCGGGAGTCAATGTGGTATTAACACGTTTAGTGATTCAATTAATCTCTCCTGGATGGGCGATACGCTTGTCTGGACATACGACGTGAAGTGTGGAGAATGGAAACAATGACTCTAGTAAGGAGTTATGTGTGGCGAAAATGAAAAGTAATAGAAAAGGGGTAGGGACCATCATCGAAGGGCGCATTCCCATGGTCAGTTATGACTTAAGGGGCTATTATTTTCATTATATTATTATAATAAAACAAAAAATTGACGAAGCTCAAACGTTATTTACAAATGTTGCTCAATGTGGCGAGTTTAACAATAACCGTTGATTATTTGTTTTTTTTATAAACAAGACTGGTTTCCTTTTTAGTTCAAGGATAAACTGACATTGTACATGAATTTTAATATTTTCATTTTCTGCTCTACTTCTACGTTTATTCTACATTTAATTTACATTTATTTGCAGTTGTGGTCTGTAGTATTTGATGAATAAGAGAAGATTTGGTGGAATGGGGACACCCTGTATCACGCGCCATAAACGTGTAACAGTTTTCAGATCACCAGAGCTGATTGATCACAGAAGGTAAAGGCTGGAGATCATAAAACACTTGGGATACATCATGTGAGAGACGGTATTTGAATGATGACCTCATCAAAAATATAAACCATGAAGTTTAGAATTCCATATTCACTTATCTTCTTTCTCTGCTTTACATCCTTATGACCCAGCTGTTACAATTCGTACCAAGTTTTCTTCCCCTTTTTGTACATGTATTTCAAGTTTGCATTTCACAGACTGTATATTATTGTAACTTCGTGTTCATAGTTTTCTGAATACATTAGACAGAGATTGGAATATTACTCGAGTTTGTTATTACTTTAAGGTGTCCAAAGATGAAGCACGTATCATTTATAGTGTTCTCACCTTAGACGTACGAGTCAATATTTAGAGTTTGGTCCTTCCAAATGTTTTTTGCGTCTGTCTCTATTTTTGTGTGTCTGCCTCTGTTTATGTATATCTGCCTCTATTTTTTATATCTGCCTCTATTTTTATGTCTGCCTCTGTTATTTTATGTCTGCATCGATTTTTTGGATCTACCAGTTTTTTTTAGTCTGCCTCTATTTTGGGTCAGTTTCTATTTTACGGGTTGCCTCGGTTTTTTGTGTCTGTCTCTAGTTTATTTGAGTCAGTCTCTATTTTTGTGTCTGCCTCTGTTTCTTTTTATCTGCCTCTAGTTCTTTATATCTGCCTCTGTTTTTTATATATGCCTCTAATTTTTTATATCTGCCTCTCTTTCTTTATATTATATATGAGGTGGACTCTATATATTTTAAAGCCCTTTCAAGTCCCTATGCAATGAAAACCCCTCTTGTGATCTCATGTTATAATGTTTGGTTGAGAAGGTTGGATTGGACTTCTGGTCGTTTTCGGGCTGATAGGTAGACTTGTCAAACACACCGTCTCAACTTTACTCTAGGCAGCACTTAGTGCCGGTCAAAAATACAATATCGTCGTCGACAAATGAGTACACATCAAACGAAACTCGTGTTAGACATATTTCTTGACTTGTATTGAACCTTCTTTGATCCTTAGCCGCCGACCGTCATAGCAGTCAGTGGCTGTTGCAATCGTAAGAATGCTCTGCTGTTGTAATACCATCTAGCTTGCCACTGTTGCAGTCGAGTGTTGTTGTAATAGGAAAACGATGGGTTGCTATATATATCAAATATCACTCGACTATGGTTTTTGTCGTGGAAACTGTTAGGTCCAAATCTAAGCAAGGTCATTAATCCTTCGTACAAGAGTGTTATCCCCTTGAACAATTTGTCTAGCTGTTCATGTTCGTTTGTATTCAAATCTCAGTTTCCACAGCTTCTCCTCGGTGGCGCCATGAAATTTGTTGTTTTTTTGAGCGAGAGTTCTCGGGAAGCGGCCACGCATATGTGTTTCTGGGGTTTCGTTTTTATCAGTGTTCTGAGAGGGGTCCTGAGCCTACACAGTCCTACTCCAAGTTGTTTTTGGTGCCTCTTGTTTTCTTCAGAGGTCCATAGCATAGCTGTTCTTGTGATGGCATAAGGAGGTCTCTTGGAGTTCTGAGATAAGGTACATGGCCAACCCAGCTCTAGCGTCTGCCAGCAGCTATGATGGTGTGCATGTCCTCTTGCTGCGATTGCCAGCAGTCTCGAGTAAGCAGATCTTGGTTGGTGATGGTATTCGGCCAAAAGATTCGGTGAATTTTCTTAGGCGTTGTTGTGTGAAAATAAGGACAATTTCGACATTTCCTTCTCTGCGTTCAACTCTCCAGCATTCTGTTCCAAACACCCCATAGAACGGGAAGCACAGAAAGCACACAGCTATGAGCGTATAATCTTAATTTTGTGCTTGTGCTGTATTGGAGGACTTCCAGATTTATTTACCTTTTAGGCTCATCCTTCGTAAAAATTCTTTGGCTGTTCTTGCTTTGTTCATTCTGTTGTCCATGATGTCTTTGCTTGCCCCGCTCAGCGTCTGTCTGGTGTTACTATGCTAAGCAGATCCTAGGTATTGTGAAGGTGTCTGTAGACATGTTTGTACCAGTTGCTGATTCCTTACTGATATGGGCTCAGGGTTGCTCACATTGAGCATCATGACCTCTGACTTCTTTAAATTGATGTTCAAGCCCACCTGCTTATTAAGTCTATCCGTTTTTTCCTGGATGTGTTGATGTGAATGTGTTAGTAGTGCAATGTCATCTGCATATTTCAGATCTTACAATGTAGAAAATGTAGTCCATCTTATTCCTCTTGGATTGCCCTCTGTTGTCTGGCGCATCACCCAGTCTATGACTGTTAAATGTAGAGGGGTTGATAAGGGGCATCCCTGTCGTACTCCTGTCTTCACCTCAAAGGTTAGGTTGCTCTGTCACACGCTACACGTAAAGTTTGCATAGAGGCTTTTTATGATTGACAATATGCAGCGTGGAATTCCATAAGTCCTCTGTATTTTACATAAACTGTCCCTATGTATACTGTCAAAAGCCTTTCCAAAGTCAACGAAATTAATGTACAGCTGTCTTTGCCATTCTGAGCCCTGCTCTATAATGTTCCTGAGAGTAAATATATGATCTACACATGTTCTGTTCTTTCTAACTCCTGCTTGTTCTTTCCTCAGTTTGTGGTCTACTGCTTTTGAAATTCTCTGTATAATTATCCTGCCTAGTATTTTGCTGGGAACTGAGAGAAGAGTGATTCCTCCCTAATTATTGCAGTCTGCAAGATCTCCCTTCTTGGGTAATTTGACAATTATTCCTTTTTTCCACTCCGTTGGTGTTGTCCCTGTTTTCCAGACTTGTACAAGTAGTGGTTCCAATAGTTCTGCTGCTAGATCAGGGTCTGTCTTAAATAGCTCTGCATTTAAGTTATCATGGCCAGGAGCTTTTCGATTCTTCAACCCTTTGATTGATGTGCTGATTTCTTCTTTTCGTGGAATGTCTGTATAACATCTAGATCGTTTTCAGCCTCAGAAACATTCAGTTGTGTCTCTGGTGGTTCCTTGTTCAGAGTTTCTCTGAAATGCTCTGCCCATCTTGTTTCCTGTCTCTTTGCTGTCGTGATGAGATTACCTTGCTTTATCTTATTAATGTAATATTGTTTGCACCTCGTTTTCCGCTGATGAATTTATTTATTTTGTATACTGTGCTTTGTTCATTTCTCAGTGCTGCCTCTTCTGCCTGTCTTGCAAGATCGTCTAGGAAATTCCTTTTGTTGGCTCGGGTTTGGCGTTTAACTTCCTTGTCCAGCTGACTGTACTGTTCGCTATATAGTGGCTTTAACCTGGGGGACTTCGCTTCTGTTTTCTTTCTTTTCATTTCCTTTCTCATCGTTATGGTGTTTAATTTTTCTGGTGTTATCCAGTCTTGCTTCTTCCTTTCCTGGAATCCCAAGCATGATTTGCTTCTTTCCTTACTTATATTTTTTAATGGTGTTGAATTTCTGGTCTATATCATCAGTGAATGTCTTTTCCTGACTTTTGGCAAATTTATATCGTTTCGTTATGTCAGCAGCAAAAGCTTTTCTGGTAAGGGGTTCCTTCGATTTGCTGATGTCAAACTTTTTCTGTGTAGTTACAGTTGGTCCAGCCATTCTTAGTTTCACTTTCAGTTTTGCTACTACTAAATGATGACCACTTCCCACATCTGCACCTCTTCTTACCCTCACATCTTGTAATGCATGTCTCCATCTACCGTTATTAGTGATGTGGTCTAAATGGTTTCTGTCCGGACCATTTGGTGATTCCCATGTTAATTTGTGAATTTCCTTATGTGGGAAAAATGTTCCTCCAATGACCAGGTTGTTAATGCTACAGAAACAAATTAATTTATCCCCATTTTCGTTTGCTGTTCCGCTGCCGCATTTCCCCATTACTCTTTCATTATATGTATTGTGTGTACCAACTTTCGCATTGAGGTCTCCCATTACTATAATAAGATTATATCTTGGTGTGTCTTCCATTTCTTTCTGCAGTTGTTGATAGAATTCATCCTTGACCTCTTCATCGATGTCATTCGTTGGTGCGTAGCATTGTATTATTGTAGTATTAGTGAATCTACCTCTCAATCTTAATCTTATCAGTCTGTTGTTGATGGGTTTCCATTCCAGTAATGTTCTTTCTATTCCTTTCTGTAGAATAATGGCTACACCTTCATTGTGCTGTTCATCCTCTCTTCCAGATTAAAGAACTGTTTCTCCTGTTGCTGTTTTAACTTTTCCTGCCCCTGTCCATCTGCTCTCGCTTATCCCTAGAATGTGTAACCTATAGTTTCTCATTTCTGCCGTGACCTGTTTTAGTTTACCCGTCTCGTTCATTGTCCTGACATTCCAAAAGCATATTCTTGTATCATGTTTTGCGATCAGGACGTCCGTTTTCATGTCAGTGGCGTCCTTTCGGCTTTCACCACTGACAGTCATTCGAGCCTCAGACTCCGGATGTCCGTCCCGCAGCAAAGTATGTTCATTTGTTGATATTTCCATAACTTCATTACTTTTTACATAGACAGGGGTGTCAGCCCTTTGCTAAAACCCCCAACCTGGAGAACCAGGGTGTCTGCTTTAGTCTGACCCCTGCCCGCGCAAACCTGTCCAGCTTGGTAGAAACTTCCAGGAGTAAAACCCCCGCTGGCATAGCTGTGGGGGTAATCAGGGTACGCAAGCCACCACACCTCGACAAGGTATTGACACCGGTGATAGCAGTATATTGAGCCTAGAGAGTATTTATTTATCCCATACAAAATATAACTGTATATTTCTATAACAGCAACAAACAGTAGAAACATTTTCTTCGGAATTTGAAATATATTGTCCTTTACTTTTTTACTACAAACGTGTTTGAAACAAAATGATTTAAAGTAACAATTTTTTTTTTTTAAATTATGACTAACTTTTCCGCAAATATTACTCCCCTTGTATAAAAAATTACGTCCCTTAGATAAAACGTATAAATGTATCTTAACGTTTAAGTATGAGGGAAAAAACAATGCGATGGTAGTGGAACATTGATAAGAGCTCCCAATGTCAATGTCTGGTTGTGTAGCGGATACAGAAAGTAAATTAGAAGTCAGTGTCTTTACGTGCTTGTTGTATGTGTGGGAACTGACTTTTGTCCCCCACCCCACCCCACCCCCCCTTTCCCCCAACTCACTTCCTTTCTTTTTCTCCAATGCGTATGGAATCAATACTTGCTGAGTGAGTTTGTATATGTAACCCGCCAAGCACTCCAAGGGAAGTAACAAAAAATCATTAATGTTACTGACATAATAACAAAGCCTATATGTGTTGCATGAAAGTGTTAAATGTCCATCAACTGAATGAAACTTAATATTGAACACACGCTTGCGCCGTGCCCACCCTCCCCTTTCCCCCCCCCCTCCTCCCGGTCATCCTCCAACCCCAATATTAAAAAAACAAAAACAAAAGGCAACCACAAATGAAGTTTGAAAGATTTGTCTCAACTTGACTTTAGGCAGCACTTTGTATTTTTATTTTTTTTTTTTCAATCTTTATTCGCATTCCGTTTGAGTTTACAAAACATGTGTATTTTACATATTTCCATAAAGAAACTTCAGTGAAAAGACAATTACACAATGAACAGTTGTAAAAAAAAAAAAAACTTTCGCTCCCTCGCACCCACTCATTTACAAAAAAAAAACACTCTTTCTTGCACATTTAAAAAGGTTAAACATTGTACATGTTGTTGCAATGATAGTAGTGATTAAAGGGAGACGGGAGAAGGGGATAAAGGAACATACTACCTTGTTCTTGAAATTATGATGCACACTCGTTTTTATAATGATAACCGGGAATGGGGGGGGGATAGGAAGAGAAAAACTGAATAGACAAAACTTCCACTAAAATGTTTCGGTGAAGATACAATTAAAACCCTTCTTTCCCGTTTTGCTTTCTAAAATAACGCTGACTTTCTCTTTCCGATTCCATTTTATTTCCTCAATTGTGGTCGCCTTGCTTTGTACTGGATGAAACACAATCCTCCTTTCATTCATTCAGATTCGATTTCACCGCCGATCAGGAGATGGATGTTATCTGAGCTAGACCTTGGATCTTGACACCATAAATCAGTTTTTGAAACCCTACGATGTAGCTGAACTAAAATTAAGCACCACGTGTTTGATTATTCTCTAACAAATCTTAACCATCATGTGTGTGGTTGTTTACAGTTTGCATCTGAGAGTGAGAAAGTGGGCCCGGTGTGTGACCGTTCACAACAAACTTTATTCACATTTCATAAAGGAGAAAAGAGAAATTGAACATTTCTGTGGTGAAAATTCAGTGATGCAACGCTAAAATTCCTCCATTTATAAAGATAACAGTTAAAATGAAATGCAGGGATAAAATTTGGATAAGATACGCTGCTACTTCTTCGCCCACGCCAGCGTTTTCTAGTGTCATTGAAAACCAACTAGTTATAACATGCAGACTAACGGCCCATCCTTTTAGACGGGGTAGAAACGGAGATGAAAGAAAAAAATGAGGCGGTCTGAACACGTGTTTGAATCTAAAGTCTAGAAGACGCAATTTGCAGTTTTTAAAGAAAAAAATTACGCCACTAGTTGACACAATGTAATAAATTGGACGAAAAACGACCTTAGCTCTTGTCAGAAACAGACGTATCTTGGACGTTCTACGGTAAATAGTCGTTTTAATTTGAATATAGCGGCAAACGCCATGAACGAGTAGTAAAAACAAATTTCAAGACTAACAGGGAAAAAATTAGGTATTTTCTTAATAATAAGTTTAGGAGAATAAAAATTAGCTAGTTTGATAGCCCATCTTTCCCTGAGAAATAATATACTTTTAATTACAAAGACGGACAGATAACACGGAAGATATTGACGAAAGACTGTATTGTTCAATACAGACGAGCAGACAGTTATTTGTGCATACTTCTCACAAAAGTTACTTTTGACGCGTCCTTGAGCCTAACGCAGAAAAACAAACTACATGTGGACAAGGGGCAAAGAAGGAGAGTAGAAGCTAAAAATAACTTAGCATAGAAACCATATACGTAGTGAGACAAAAATTTGTGTAGTTTTTTTTTTTTTTTGTAGTTTGGTCTAAAACCAAGTGTAATTTTGGGAAAAACCAAGTTCGTACGGACAGACCGAAATAAGTACATTTCACACTAGACCGAAACTAGACTAAAATTGGACATTTTAAGTTTAAATATTTAAACTGTAGAGGGGAAGTACTCTGATTGGACGAACGAGTAATATTGTTGACAAAAATTAGCCGGCAAGTGCCATTTTGTCGAAGATTGTCCACAGCAACAGATCGTTGATGCTTAGAACTGTGACGCCCAATACAGATAGATAATATTTCAAAGTGGGACGCCATAGTATAGCCAGCAGCTCAGCTGAGTTTGTGCTAGACAACGTAACTGTGTGTTTTCATTTGAATTGTGGTAAGGGAAAGATTATTAACCTTTTTTATTTAATAATTCTGAGTGATTGATACTGCCATGTCATGAAAAATGATTACGACAAGTGAGTACTTATTCTAGGTCCCCAGCGACAGTCCAGGGCCTAGAGGCGAATGAATAATATGGGAAAACATATCCAAGAATATAGAAGACAGATCTATATTTCAGATCAGTGGTAACATATCACCCACCTTATTAGATGGAAAAAGAGACTAATGAACATATTTCAGATGCAATGCAGTCATGGGAAACTGATGCTACTTGATGACATCCTGGATGAGAGGTGCTGGGTCGGTCAGAGAGATCTGATCTTGTTTTGTCAATTTATGTTTTATGATTAGTAAACAGGGTAAAGTAGACAGTACGCTAAGAAATAGCCTAATTTTGTGCTTTCAGAGTTTCTTTGTCTAGGCACTGTGCTAGTGCCAGATGCTCTGAAGAGATCAAACTGGTGGTGAGGACTAGAAGGGTGGTTGGGACTAGTTTAACCTCAGCAAGTCTAGAAGTCTATTAGTTTACCTCAGCAACTGTGAGGAGAAGCCTATCATTTTGCCTCAGCAACTGTGAGGAGTGGGCCAAGTGAACGTCTTGACTACATCGACACAGGCCAGTTAAGTACTGAAGACCTGGCCTGCTGCTGATTCATCAATATAATTAAATAAATTTATAAAACACTGTGAATAAAAAAACTTTACCACCATTACCCCTGTTAACAAAACAACGAACAATATAACAAGAACTAGACATGATGATACCACCACGACCCGTCATCCAGTACTAGTTTTCCAAAAGACTCTGTAGTTAGTATCCATATTAACAAATTTCACTCATATATTTATGTACACATTTTTTCATGTGATCATTTAATTATATGCTATTTGATTGATATAAATTCATCTTGATTCACACGTCCTGACCATAAGAAAACTTGGCTCAGGACTAAATAAAGTTAAAAAAAAAATTTTAAATTTTAAATTTCAACACAGTGTTAAGTTACTTGATCATAGAGTTTAGTATTAGACCTAGTGTTTATATGTGTGTGTCTGTGTACTTAATTACCTGCACCCCACATTTCAGTACCCTAGACATTGAACGTAGCTAACATACATAATAGTAGAATAAGTCTGTTTGAGGTCATAGGTGGTAGCAGAAAGGTATCCTGTAAAACTCACATAAACTTTTAGCTTCAGGGACCTTCACAGCTGACCTCATACATTACACTAGGTAACATAGCAACCGCACTTAATACCATCAAAACTACCACAATTTCATTAAATTGAAATATACATGTATACACACTCGGGCACGTATACGTACACACCGTTACAAGCACATTTCATTGCATATTGCAATTTAACACACACAAAAATAAAGATACTGTTGATTACAATGGGATTACTTACGATGTATTTTTTTCCAATTACACAAAACCATGTGCAATTAGCAAAATGAAATACAAGGAGAGTTCATTGTATAATACCTATAAATACTCAAATTTACACTTTCTAAAGTTCTGCCTTGTGTATTTGTATGTGCGGTTCGGGTGAGATGGAAAGTATATACCGTACAGTTCCATGTTTGTTGTTGACGTTAAATCAAAGGGAAAATCTGCTTTGTTTTTCCATCTGCCTATAACCATAATTATAGATTTTTGGACGTTTAATTTTGACCCACTACCGTAACCAAAAAGCGTGAAAGCATCTATAATATTTTGTATAGACCTATGATTGGGGGGGGGGGGGAGAAGGGAAGAAGGTAGTATCGTTTGTGTAGGCAAGCAACTTTTGTTCCCCTTTACCTTGAATAAAAGTGCCTCTGATGTTACTGTCTTGTCTAATTTTCTCTAGCAGTGGTTCTAGAGCGAGTACATAGAGTAGAGGAGAAAGGGGACATCCCTGCCTAACAGATCTTGTCAGCCCAAATGCCCAATTAAATGAATGATTTACCAAAACCTTGCTTTCAGGTTTTGTGTATATAATTTCAATCCACTTTCTAAAGTATTCACCAATGTTGCAGTGTAGTAAAATTTTATTGAGGTATGAGTGGGATATTCTGTCAAAGGCTTTTTCCTGATCTAGCGATAGGATTGAAGACCTGCAAATCCTTCTGATGTGTGTAGGTGATGATGTGTCTTATGAAGTGTGCGTGCTGATGACTATTTCTGTGCTGGAGACTACACTGTTGGTCTTCGTGTGTGAGTGTAGCCATGAACGGTTTGAGTTTGTTTGTTATGGTTTTGGCTAAAAATTTATAGTCGGTGTTTATGAGTGATATTGGTCTGCAGTTTTTAAGCTTTGTTTTTGCCCGGATTGTCCTTAGGGATTAGAGTGATGTATGAAAGGTTGAAACTAGATAGAAATTCCTTTTTTGCGAAAGATTCTGAATTACTCTTAGTAGGAGAGGGCCTAACATGGGAAAGAAATGTTGGTAGAATTCAGCTGTGAATCCATCTGGTCCTGGTTGTCACATATGAAAAAGTACAGCAAGTTTTCATTCACTCCCTACCCACCCCTCCTCATCCCCAAAGTATATTTTTTGCTACAGGAACGCCGGTTTCACTAGTGTAATAAACACGTGAGCTGTTTTAGCAATTAGCACTGTGAAACCGAGAGCGAAGCGCGAAGCATGGCGTAATAGATTCTTTGATCAGGGGAACACACCGGATGAGTCCAGGCGTTTAACAGTCTCTTTAAAGAGTCTAGTGACGTTAAGTCTTAGACATACATTGAAGTGTTACACGTTCATGGGAATTACTTTATTGCGTAGCTGATATTCGGCAAGGCAGAGATGATAAAAGTCGTCAGAGTTATTCAAAGGCGGAGGTGAAGAAATTTCGTTTCATACAAAACTTGAACGGAAAATAATCCGGGATCTGGCAGTAGGTGTGAATTTTGCATTGAACGGCGATTGAACGGAATTTATCAATTTATACCATGTCTCTCCAATAGCCATTTATCAGTTGTTCAGATAGCTATCTGAATTTACTAGCTCGAATATTCTAGTATTTCTCGTACAGAGTGAAAAATATAAGATTTTCGTGTAGTGTTTCATTTTTCTGATTGCAGTAATTTATATTTCTAGCCTTAAGCGAGTTAGTGTGTTTAAAGTCTCATTATATTTCACTGAGATTTTATGTGCTAATTAAATAACTTATAGCTAAATTTTCCAGCCGTAAATTAAATTTAATTACTCGCTATTTCCCAGTGAGAGATGTTTAAATTGACTAGTACATACATTAAATAACTGTCTACTGACGGCATATATTATTTACTGATATCCATTTTATGTATTTTATGTATGACTAGCGTTCATATCACGCGTTAAATAAACGACAGGTTAAGCTTGCCACGTGTGTTTTAAATCTAATTTTTAACAGTGCGGTAAAGAGGTCCTATTTTAACACGTGTTAGATATGATATTGATAATTTGGTTAAATGTTTATATTTCCTTTCTATAATATATGCTTGATCAAAACCTGAGTACTAGCAGCTTTCTTATGGCCATATGAACTTACGATCACATGAACTTATAATACCATATAAGCATCCAGATATATTTAATATTTATGAACTTCTTGCTGTGACCTGTGCGTCCTTTTTCGTCTTTTTTTAATGAGAGAAACCAGAAATAGAAACATTAATTATAATATTAACTGGACCAGAACTTTTACCAGAATTCCATTTATATATCAACCTCAGCAGCCAACTGTGGCGAAATATATTGTCAGCAATATTTGTGTAACTTACCACAGTGTCCCAGCCACTTGAAGCTAAACACCTAGGAACTATCTATGTTCTATTCATACTACATCGGCGATCACCACGTATGAACCTTATTCCCACCAATTGAAGGCAGAAATAACGTATTGTATCCAGGAAAATTAAATCCCCGACTCTAGCGATTCTCGTGAAATTTGCAGTCAGCATTTACGGCGAATCTGGGGCTGGATTCGATACAACTCAATTTTGACACTGCATAGTCTTATTACTTATCAGTCTTTTTCCTTGGAATGCCTGCGACAACTACTGAGGTAAGCATAAATCTGAAAAGTGGAAACTGAATGGATGTGAATTGAATGAACGGAGAAAGAAACTTATGTCTTTGATTACCATCAGCATACTTATATTGTTTCTTCGTTTTGTCTCACTAATCTGAGTAGTCACGGGATAACTTACATTTAGAACCTGTTCTTCTTCCATACTGACTATCTCATAACTTATTGTTAACTTTTGATCTTTTGGGCTAATTAACCTCTGTGGGGATCTTCTTTTCTTTTCCTTTACCAGAGGGGAGAACCTACAAGTAGTTGATTAATTTTCATTTGTCTATTGATGTATATGATTTATGTAGGATTTTCTATTGATAATAAATCTATTTAACCTTTAGTTATCGTGTCGGTCAACCCCTATCCATTATATGTTATTCACAGTTTGTTTTCACGTTCGTGCGTATTTATCACAGAATTGTGCGCATGTGAGTGTAGTGTAACTTGTACGAGTATTTCTTGCAGGGAGAGAAAGTACGTCTGATTTAAAGTTAGTCGTCCAGATAGGCTGGATTAGATAAATTATTCTATCCAGAGACTGTCCTTTCTCTTACACGATCACCTGGTGATAAAACTATTTCTTACCCCTTACTTTCACATTGTCATCACTATCACCTCTGCTCAGAAAGGACTATAAACAACTTACATATCTGAGATTAATTTACGACACTGGTGACATGCCTTTTTGCATTTCGTTTACTGCGTATGTTATGTTTTCTAGGGTCAGTTCTGCATCAAGAGATTGTTTATCTTTGTTGCTTAGTTTCTTAGTGTATTGCATAAAAGTGTCTTGTATATGTGGTTGTATTCCTTCTTCTGTGTAAAAATGTCTATAGTAGTCCTCAAAAGCTTTTGATATATGTTGTGCCTGCGTTTGTATGTCTCCATGTGAGTCAACTATTAGGCCTACTTGCTTGCTTCGCTGTATGTTTTGTTCTATTGCCATGTATTGTTTGCTGGGTTTCTCTTGTGTGATTGTGTTCAAGTTTGTCCGTAACAGGGAGCCACTTAATCTATGGTGTTGATATTGTTCTAGTTCTTCCTGCAATGTAATGATATGAGGTGGTGTTTTATCAATTAGAGTTGCGAGTTTGATGGCTTGTTCTATTATCTGTATATGTGGGAACTGACTTTCGTCCCCCCCACTCACTTCCTTTCTTTTTCTCCAAAGCGTATGGAATCAATACTTGCCTAGTCTGTATATGTAACCCGCCAAGCACTCCAACGGAGGCAACTAACATTCATTAATGTGACTGCAATAATAAAAAAGCCTATATTTGTTGCATGAAAGTGCTGAATGTCTCTCAACTGAATTAAACTTAATATTGAACACAAACTTGCATTGTGCCAATCCCCCCCTTTCATTCCTCCGACCCCAATATAAAAACAAAAACAAAAGGCAACTACAGATTGAAAGATGTGTGCAAGAGAGACATGAATAGATAAATACAAGATTCTGGGAGGACGGAGATGCTGATCGCAGCATGTCGAGATGCTCCCTACGATTATGCAAAAACAGGCTCTTACAACACCCTGTGGAAATAGCCATTTTAGAGATGCCCCCTAAACGAAATGGGTTCAGTTCAAAACGGAGGCCGAAAAGCCAAGAGAAGGATATCACATGAGAGCCATGACCCAAGGTTGACCTCTGCCATTAAATGTCAAGGTCGAATAAATGATCACAATATAAGACTTACTATTTCTACAAAGTGATTGACAAGTCAATTTCTTCTTTTTAAAATGTTATTATCAGCACTTGCTACTGGATATACATAACATGCATGTGGAAACGAGGAGTAATAACTGCCATTTGAAATTTGACAAATGCGTTGTATTTTTTATTTCCATCAACAACAAAAAAAAAAAAAAAAACAACAACAACAAATTCTAAAATGACCAATAAATTCAACGTTACAAAACAGAGCAAAAATGATTTCCCGCCACGATGTCACGTGATCTCCCCTTGCGCTGTTGTGTTATTGTGACATATCATTTTATGTCATAAAATAAAAGGTAAGTAGCTGTATTGTGATGTTTGTTTCATATACAGTTATTGGATACCAGGAAGAACTAACACAATTAACAATAACAAGTGACTTTACAATTACCCTGTATAATAATACTAATCAATACCCTTTAGCTCCCCGAGGAGCATAGGCCTTCAACAAACACATGCCAAGTCTTCTTGTCCTGTGGCATGCGCTCAAGTTCTTTCCATGCTTTCCTCATCATTTTCACCTCTGTATCCAGTTCTCTTCTCCATGTGTTTTTTTGGTTTACTTCTGCCTCTCTTTCGTTGTGGATTCTAGAACAAGGACTGCCTTGTAATGCTATCAACAGGTTTCCTCAATGTGTATCCTATCCACCACCAGCGTCTTCTTCTCAGCTCTTGTTCCACTGGCACTTGTCTGGTTCTTGTCATCAATTCCACATTTGTGACTTTGTCATACCATTTTAGTCCTTCTATTCTACGCAAGCACCCGTTCATAAAAGTCTGTAGCTTTTTAGTGGTTGTTTTTGTTCATCTCCATGTCTCAGAACGATAGCACGTGACAGGAAGACTTGGCATGTGTTTGCTGAAGGTCTATGCTTCTTTGGGAGTGAAGGGTTATGAACCGCTCCTGGTCGAAGCACGACTCTTCTGGTCTCGTTCTCAAGCTTTGAACCACAGACTAGTAATACAACAAATGGCCTCTCCGGGTCATACCACAAAATGTCAGGTCGCCTCGTACTGGTACCACAAACTCAATAACTGAGAGATCTTAGACTTCTTGCTCAGTAGAATAGTCTTGGCAACTTAACACAGATGCCACGAACACGCCTTGGGTATTATTCCTGTGTCAGAACCCTTCTGTGATTTGTGAGTGAACCTGTAGTATTCCGGGCTCCTTATTAATATGCTGTTAATTCTTTTTGTCCGGTCATATAAATTATATTCCAACTCTATTCTTTTACGTGGCATGATCAAAGCTATCTACGTTCACGATTTCTGTAATGCAGTGCTGTATGTCAAACTTTGTCTACGTTATATTGTAGGTTCCCTGCCCACGCTTCCGCTTGGCGTTGTCGACAAAACACCTAATCATAGCGATAGTTTATTCGCGCCTCACATGCCAGCCAATTCATTCAAAGTACATGTTATGATACCTTTTCATCATGTAATATTTTCCACGACACACGGGTTTGAAAAATTCAAACAGTCATCGTCCATTTATGAAGTTGTGATAATCGTAAAATGTTGTGAAAGTTGACTTATATCACACTTCCTGCTCACTCTTCCAAAAGTCTTCCATGATTGCGTTTATCTATAATTGCGTGTCCCAAACAATCGAATCAGAAGTGATTATGCAATCTTAAGGAAACACTTCCTGCTCGCATCTACCTGGAGTCAATGTGGTATTAACACATTTAGTAATTCAATTAATCTCTCCGGGATTGGGCGATACGCTTGTCTGGACATACGAAGTGAAGTGTGAAGAATGGAAACAATGACTATAGTACGGTGTTCTGCGTGGCGAAAATGAGAAATAATAGAAAGGGGGGAATGGAAGAAAAATTGAACGGCCAAATTTCATGACACGAGGGCAAAAAGCATCGAGGGTTGTCACCTAAGGGGCGCATTCCCATGGTCAGTTATGACTGAAGGGGCTATTATTATCATTATATTATTATAACAAAACAAAATATTGACAAAGCTCAAACGTTATTTACATATGTTGCTAAATGTGGCGAGTTCGACAATAACGTTGATACTTTTTTGATAAACAAGCCGGGTTTCCTTTTTAGTTCAATGATAAACTGACATTGTACATGAATTTTAATATTTTCATTTCATGCTCTACTTCTACGTTTATTCTACATTTAATTTACATTTATTTGCAGCTGTAGTTTGTAGTATTTGATGAATAGACGAAGATTTGCGAGATGGGGACACCCTGTATCAGGTGCCATAAACGTGTAACAGTTTTCAGATCACCAGAGCTGATTGATCACAGAAGGTAAAGAAAGGATATCATAAAACACTTGCGATATATCATGTGAGAGACGGTATTTGAATGATGACTTCATCAAAAATATAAACCATGAAATTTAGAATTTCACATTCATTTATCTTCTTCTCTGCCTTAAAGCTTTTGCTATTACAACTCGTATCAAGTTTTCTTCACCTTTTTGTACATATATTTCAAGTATGCACTTCGCTGACTGTATATTATTGTAACTTCGTGTTCATAGTTTTCGGAATACATTAGACAGAGATTGGAATATTACTCGAGTTTGTTGTTATTTTAAGGTGTTCAAAGATGAAGCACGTACCATTTATAGTGATCTCACCTTAGACGTACGAGTCTATATTTAGAATTTGCTACTTCCAAATGTTTTTTTGCGTCTGTCTCTATTTTTGTGTGTTTGCCCGTGTTGCTGCTAAAAATTTGTCGCAACTTATTCTGACCATGCATTCTGACTATAGTTAATTTTTAATGCATGAGAAGGAACTCATGGAATTGTAGTCACTTTTATTTCTACAGTCGTCTAATCTTGATAGCTATCGTCAAGAAGTTGTCTTATCTTGATAGCTAGGGTTGCCGATAGTTGTGTGAACGATTTTTGAGTCATGTCCATTTATGGAGCGCTCAGATCGCCAGTTCTTTGAAAACAGTTGGCAATCGCAATGTTTCAAGATTCATTTCCTTTTAAGGTAAAAGGTCTTTAGTCGAACATCGTAGAACATTCTTCGTTTCGTAAATTTGGCTGAGTTGTATTCGATTCGCGTGTTCTGCGCATGTCTCTTTTTGTGGCGTGGTTTAAACAATTTCCGCCCAGGTTAGTCTGAGCAGAGAAGCTGATAAGGCGAGACGTAGCTATGTGCTAGTCTTCGCTTAGATTATTCAGGAAGGAGTTCTCATGATTGTTGTTCCTTTTTTGAGATGATATATCTCCATGTTATTCCTAATGCCTGGAGGCATATGTGAATTTGTGTATTAATTCCTGATGAACAGGTAAATGAATCCTTTTTTGCTAAGTGACTTTATCGCCATCTTGTGATGTTGACTTTCGCTTAGCCTGCCTTATTATCAAGTCTATATTATGACGAGTTTGCTCAGCTCACGATCCACTTATATTGTCACGCATCGATTGATGCCTGTCCTACGGACTACTTGCTTCCTGAACTCTGTTGATGGATCTAGGTTTGATACCTTTGCTGTATAAGGAACATAGAGAACAATAATGTGACGCTCGAAAGACACATATGCCTGCCTGTCTTGTTGAGGTCAAAAATAGGAGACCAGATTTAATCTCCTAGCTGATATCTACTAGCTCTTATGGAAAGGGGAAGTTTACTACCTGACTACATGAACAGCGGTTTACGATATCCTGAAAAGGCACATAATGTACATTATTATTATGCAGTTTGCTGTGCCTGTTGAATCGACTACTTCGATGATACAATGACTGTTGTACGATCCCTGTGATGTTTTTCTACATAACGATGTCCATGCATTTTGTCATTGTGGCGTACAATATATATTGCCAAAAACCCATCACTGCTGTTTAAAGCTTGATTGACTTCATACGTCGTGATTTGGTGTGACGTTCCTGTTGGAACTGTACCTGTATGACTGTGCAACTATTTTACACATGTACACCAGTCCTAAGTCTACACCATACTTTAAGTTCCAGCACTACCTGCCCTTGGCAACAGAAGTTATATACTTACATCACACTATAAACCAGACTACAGACACCAAGTTACTACGCCTCATCATCCCTGGTGTCTGAGGGTGGCACACGACTCTGCAAAGGCCGGTATCATAGTACCTTTGGGAAGCAGATGAATTACAACACCCTCAACGTTGTGTGGCACATGTGACTTCATCTACAGAACATTTATACATCAAATAATATTACACAGCATTTACCACGCAACATTTGGTGGCCATAAGCTGGTTTGTTCAGGTACCAGCATACTCGGGGTCCCTTACCCACTTCATTCAACAAGAATTCAACAAACTGCATTGTTCCAGAAATCAACATACAGCGATTTTTCAAGACATCTACATACAGAATTATGGCAGTACCCGGCGTTGAGTCATACATTGCCAGTTGAAACGTGTTGCTGTCGTTTGTGAAGGTCAAGTGCCGGTTGAATAAGAAGACCAAGTACCGATTCAGGCAATTTACGATTGAATAAGAAGGTCAAGTGCCGTTAGTTACACTACCTGTACTGTTTAGAAGCTCAAGTACCATCATCATGGCAGTTGAAGCAGTCCAGATGTACCATCATCGTTGGATCTTCATTCCTTAGGACGCTGATTGTCATCTGTTTTTCTGCTGTGGCTGACGTTTGGATACCAATAAGTTAAGTGGCCTGTTTGTTTGTGAACTGTGCCCTTATACTTCTACTGAGTCTTCTGTGTTTCATCTCATTCTTTTGTTTACATGTTATATGTTTATATGTTATTTGTATATTTATATTTATAGGTTTATGTGTCTGCGGGTTTTTCGGTTGGGCGGAGTCTCCCTTAGATCATACCACGTGATAGAGGTCGTCTATCGTGACCGTTTTCTGTAGGGTGTGCAAATTTCCGATACTGGAATTTGCAAAGCGACTTCTGTTGCTATTTTTTGTTAGTTGTGACGATATGGTAAGTGTTGTTTTCGGGATTTTCTGCACATTCTTTAGTTTTGTTTTGATTTGTTTGTATTTGTTAGCCTCCTCTTTACTATAGTTTAGTTTCATACAACATTTTTGTTTATACACTGTGGTGTCATGTGTATTGTCTAATATCCTCGTAGATATCATCACATTTTTTGTGATATTTCTTTAATTTTCGCTTTATTTTTTGTTGATTTCTACGAATGTTTTCGTATTGTTGCTAAATCTTTGTTATTGTTTACATTGTATTGTTTACATTGTATTGTTTACAGTGTAAAGTTTACATTGTTATTGTTTACATTGTGATAGTGTTTATATAGTCATTGGTTAGACTTATAGTAGTTAATTCACATTTAATAGTGGGTTATGCTTATGCATTACTACCACACTTATGATTAATAAATGATGAATAGTATTGTGCACTATTGAATGGGAAGTGCACCTATGATCAAGAGTTGATTGATGATATTTCAAAAAAGTCTATACACAAGTTCTTTGATATAAGACTTGTTTCCCACAGAGATTGGGATAATAATATAGTGTTGTGAGTAAGCAAGTGCTTCATTTAAGACTTGTTATAATTAAATTTGAAATAAGATAATTAATTATTTCAGGTTGTGGACTCATATTATTACTCATCATGGCTACATTTGAGCACTTTATTGAGCAGGGTAAATTGCTTGGGAAGACTGGTGATAAGTTAGAAGAATTTGCAACTGCTCAGTATGATAAAGCAATGGAAGCTGAACAAAAAAAACTGCAAATGCGGGTGGAAATTAAAAGATTAGAAAAACAAGCTGAGGCTGAAGAAAAAAGTTACAAAGAGAAGCAGAAGCAAAAGCTGAAGAGAAAAGACTTGAAAAAGAGGCTGAAAATAAAAGATTTGAAATAGAGGCTGAAAATAAAAGACTTGAAAGAGAGTCTGAAGAAAGAAAAGCAAAAATGTAGCATGAAGAAAAAATCTTAGCTTTGGAAGTTGAGAAATTAAAGGTGATGAACATGGGTAATGCTAATGATGCAAATAAGGTCTCAGATAAGACTAATGCAAGCACTTTCAAGCTTAATCTACCACCATTCAATGCTTCCATCGACGATATAACATTCTATTTGGACAGATTTGAAACTTCATGTAAAGTACATAACATAGATAAATCATTGCAGGTTTATCATTTGTCCAAAATACTTAGAGGTGATGCTTTGAGTATGTTAAGTATGGTAGATGAGCCTGACAAGAACAACTATGAGGTTGTCAGGGCTATGTTGTTAAAAAAATACCAACTTGACGAAGACGGCTATCGTCTTCAATTTAAAAATATGTTACCAGAAACCGGTGTGCAATTCTCTGAATTCATTTCAAAGACACGTCTTACTTTTTTACGTTGGGTGGAGCTGTCTAAGACAGAAAAAAAAACTTATGAAGGACTTATGGACTTAATACTTAGAGACAAAGTCATGTCTTCTGTCAATGAGTCTTTCCTTGCTTTCCTTCATGAACGTAAACCTAAAACAATAAAAGAAATGGAAGATTTCTGTAGCCAGTATATAACTGCGCATCCTCACGTAACCATTGGTAACTCTAAAGTAAAAGAAGGTTTGCCAGTTGCTTCGGCAGCACCTTATGGTCAAAACTCTAGTAATAGATTCCAACAAAATTTTGATAGGAAAAGTAACCGTAGTTACGGTCAAAATTATGGAAATCAATTTCAGGGTGATTCTTCGTCGAAGAATTGGAGACGAGCTGACAGTCCTCGTTACTTCCAACCTAATAATTTTAGGCATTTCAGAAGAGGATATGGTAACAGAGGCTTTTCCTCGCGTAAACCTCAAAACCAAACAAATAGATGTTCACATCAATGTGGACATAATAATAATCATGGAAACTGTAGTTCGAAACATGATAACAGTTATAATAGAGACAATAATAACTACAGAGACAATAACAACAGTGATAACTTCAGAGGTAATGGTAGTCGCGGTAGATCTCAAAACAAACAAAAAAAAGATATCATCAGGCTAACTCGGTTCAACAAGAATCTCAGGGAGCCTGTAATCAGGTTTCTGATAATAAAAACTCTGACGCTGTCACTTGTTCTTCTTTTAACTTTGGGAGAGCAAACAAGTGCCCCCAATGCAGTACTTTGTTCGAACCGACTACAATATCGACTTTGAGTTGTGGTCACCCTCTCCCCGCTTTTCCTGCTTCGGTTGCACATGACGGCAGAGGTTCTCTAATCCTATATAAGGGTCTTGTTAATAATACTCCGGTCTCACTACTTTTCGATTCCGGATGCACCACTATTGGTGTTAGACAATCGCTTGTAGATCCATCCTGTGCGACAGGAAGGGTTATCAAATGTGTCACATTTGGCGGCACTCTAGAGAAATATTCTACTGCTGTAATCCATATTGCCACTCCTTTCTTTACAGGAGATGTACATGCCTGTCTCTTACCTAATCCAATTGCGGACCTTATTATTAGTCGTATCCACGGAGTTAGGGAATGTACCCTACAGCAGATTGCTGCTTGGGAAGATGATAATATGCAAGCTACCAATGCAGTGGTTACAAGAGCACAAGCTCTACAAACACCACAAACTTCGTTGGATAATAATAATGAAGTTCATAGCCAAGATAGTACCTTGGTTATTTCTCGTGACTCGTTCATAAAATTACAAGAAGAAGATCCTACGCTAAAGAAATTCTTCATTCTTGCGAAGAAAGGTGATCCAAATAAGGATACACAAAGAAAATCTTGGATAGAAATGAAAAACGGCGTACTTGTACGTATGGTACAAGACTCGGCTACGTCAGCACATTCGCAAATTCTTGTTCCCAAGAGTATGAGAGTGCAAATATTGCAGCATGCTCATGACTCGCAATGTGCTGGACACATGGGATTTTCCCGTACAAAGTCGAGAGTCCTTGCGGCTTTCTTTTGGCCCTTTGTTAACAAGGACATTCGTATATACTGCCGATCATGTCAGGTATGTCAGGAGGTCAAATCTAGAGGACCACAACATGCTGCGCCTATCCAGGCTGCTGACATCCCTATTCGGCCATTCCAAAAAATGACCATAGATATTATTGGCCCTTTTAAGATAAAGTCGGCCAGAGGACATCAGTTTATCCTTACATGTGTCGATATGTGCACACGTTGGCCAGAGGCTATCCCTCTAAAGAGCATATCTACTACAGATATCGCAGATGCTCTTTGGCTGATATTTTCTCGCTTGGGGTTCCCCAGAGAAATACTGTCAGACCATGGCACTCAACTCATATCTGATACTATGTCTCAAGTAATGTCTACCTTACACATTAAAAGATCTCTCAGTAGCATCTATCATCCTATGTCTAATGGGTTAGTTGAGCGTCTGAATAGAACGCTCAAGACTTTACTTGGTAAGATAACTGAAGACCATCCTCAAGATTGGGACAGGGTTTTACCTGCGGCTCTCTTTGCCTATAGAGAGGTCCCAAAAGCACACAGGATTTTCTCCCTTTGAACTTGTCTTCGGCGCGCGTCCGCGCTTTCGCGCGGCCCTATGTCTTTATTACACGATCTCATCACTGCCGATGATATTAGTGATGACACTCAATCTTCATATGAGTATGTCATTGCTCTTAGGCAAAAGATCATTGAGGCATGCAAACTAGCGACTGCTTCGTCAGAAATTGCTAAAGAAAAAAGCAAGGCAGTTTGCTAACAAGAACAGATGTCTACGACAACTTTGTCCAGGTGACAATGCATTCGTCCTACTCCCCAGTAGGGAAAATAGACTTCTGATTGCATGGAAAGGTCCATATGCAATAGTCTCACGAATTTCCGATGTTGACTATGTGGTCGATATAGATGGAAAGCATAAAACTTTCCATATCAACATGCTGACGGAATTTCATGAGCGTCCAGACTATTTGCTGCCTATTTTCCAGGCAACGGACGAATCTTCTGTACCTCATGGTCATTACTCATCCCTGTCAGTAATACAGGATGAGGAATCTGTTTCTCTGATGTCGATCTCCCTCTTCCAGTGGTTCCACTACATTCTATGGAATCTTGGAAAGATGTGTCCATTTCTCCTAATCTTTCTGTTGATGAACATCGTCAAGTCTCGTCAATGTTACAGACATTTAAGGATGTTCTAACCGACATCCCTGGTCACACGCATGTCATAGAACATGACATAATTCTTACCGACAATAATCCTATTAGGGTTAGGCCGTATCCTATCCCTATACTCTTTCAGTCACAAGTGGAAAAGGAATTGGATGAAATGATCCAATTAAACATAATTGAACCATCGACTTCTCCGTATTCTTCTTCTATGGTTATTGTTCGGAAGAAAGATAAGAACATACGAATTTGCGTTGATTATCGCAAATTAAATCAAGTCACAAAGTTCGATGCTGAACCTATGCCTTTACTAGAAGATCTACTTATTAGACTTTCTAATTCTAGATTCTTCACTAAACTTGACTTGTCAAAAGGTTATTGGCAAGTGCCTTTAGCAGATCATGCCAAACATCTGACTGCTTTCTCTACACCTAGGGGTTTATTTCAATGTAATGTAATGCCCTTCGGTCTTATGAACGCCCCTGCTACTTTCGTTCGCATGATGCGTCGAATTCTTTCTCATCGTTCAGATGTCATCGCTTACTTAGATGATATCTGTCTCTTCAGTGATTCTTGGGAAGATCACTATCTGGGTTTATATGACCTACTGTCTACTCTACGTGAGTATAATCTGACAGCAAAACCTTCTAAAGCTTATATTGGTTTTGGTGAAATTTCTTTCTTGGGTCATCGTGTTGGTCATGGTCTCTTGAAGACAGAAGACCACAATACTTCGAAAATATTGAACATCACTGTACCTAAGACGAAGAAACAAGTCCGGAGTCTCTTGGGGTTAATTCAATTCTATGGAAGATTTATTCCGAATATATCTTCGATAATGGCACCTCTGTCAACGTTGTTGAAGAAAGGGTCGCCTAATCTGATTCGTTGGTCTCAGGAATGTCAATCTTAATTAGACCAGATTAAAAATATATTTTCTTCTCCTCCCATCCTAAGATTACCTACTCTTGATAGAACTTTTGTTCTTCGAAGTGATGCTTCATCCACTGGGATCGGAGCAGCACTTATGCAGGAATATGCTGAAACTCTGCATCCTGTCATGTACATTTCTAGAAAACTAAATGCGGCAGAGAGGAACTACTCGGTTTTAGACCGTGAATTATTGGCTATGGTTTGGTCTATTCTCAAACTACAAAGATTCCTCCTGGGCGCACATTTCATTCTAGAAACTGATCAGAAAGCTCTTACAGCTATTCAGACTAAGAACTTGAAGAGTTCGAGATCCACTCGATATGCTATTGCTCTTCAACCTTTTCACTTCACGGTACGAGCTATCCGTGGGTCGGATAATGTGATGGCTGACATTCTGTCTAGATGCCCACATGATTCCAACTAATACTTCTGTTCTATTTGTAAATATACGACAGAGCCATAACACACCTATATTACTGCAATACATTAGCACATCTGTCCTCACTTTAGGTGAATACATACTATTGTGCTTTGTTATCATCTTCTTCTGTTCCATCTTTAATATAAGAAGAAGACTGAGTAGTTAATATAAGGGCCGAAAGTTCACTCGGTCACAATTGTTCATAATAATGTATTGTATAGTATGAAACTTAATGGCCATTAAATAGAATTATATTGGTTGTTTTTTCTCAGCATTTTTTGTTGATCTGAGAAGCTACCTTTCTGTTGTCAAACATGGAGAGTTCCACATTGTACAGTTTCTTTGGAACGACAGGAGATGTGTCCTGGATCGTCATATAGGTTTAATTTCATTGTGTAATGGTAATATTAAACATTTAGATAATGTAATATTTAACATCCAATATCAGATATGTACATCCATTCTAAGCGGTATTAGATTATGACACTGCTATTTGATTATAATGATATGAACTTGCATATTTATATTGTATTTTCATGCAAGCGTAGTATGTGTTGGTGGCACCTCCCCGATATATTTTTGAATGAGATTTTTTGTCTGTTGAGAAATATTCTCACAGACACTTTATGTGTCAATTTAGCCTCATATTAGGCAGTGCAATTAGTTATCACCGCATAATTCGTGCGTTGATAAACCGCTTTTGGTTTTACTCTTGGATATTAAAAAAAAAAAAAAATGTTGCACATTTTTTTTTTTATCGGGAGGTGGCGGTAATGTTGCTGCTAAAAATTTGTCGCAACTTATTCTGACCATGCATTCTGACTATAGTTAATTGTTAATGCATGGGAAGGAACTCATGGAATTGTAGTCACTTTTATTTCTACAGTCGTCTAATCTTGATAGCTATCGTCAAGAAGTTGTCTTATCTTGATAGCTAGGGTTGCCGATAGTTGTGTGAACGATTTTTGAGTCATGTCCATTTATGGAGCGCTCAGATCGCCAGTTCTTTGAAAACAGTTGGCAATCGCAATGTTTCAAGATTCATTTCCTTTTAAGGTAAAAGGTCTTTAGTCGAACATCGTAGAACATTCTTCGTTTCGTAAATTTGGCTGAGTTGTATTCGATTCGCGTGTTCTGCGCATGTCTCTTTTTGTGGCGTTGTTTAAACAATTTCCGCCCAGGTTAGTCGAGAACAATAATGTGACGCTCGAAAGACATGCCTGTCTTGTTGAGGTCAAAAATAGGAGACCAGATTTAATCTCCTAGCTGATATCTACTAGCTCTTATGGAAAGGGGAAGTTTACTACCTGACTACATGAACAGCGGTTTACGATATCCTGAAAAGGCACATAATGTACATTATTATTATGCTGTTTGCTGTGCCTGTTGAATCGACTACTTCGATGATACAATGACTGTTGTACGATCCCTGTGATGTTTTTCTACATAACGATGTCCATGCATTTTGTCATTGTGGCGTACAATATATATTGCCAAAAACCCATCACTGCTGTTTAAAGCTTGATTGACTTCATACGTCGTGATTTGGTGTGACGTTCCTGTTGGAACTGTACCTGTATGACTGTGCAACTATTTTACACATGTACACCAGTCCTAAGTCTACACCATACTTTAAGTGCCAGCACTACCTGCCCTTGGCAATAGAAGTTATATACTTACATCACACTATAAACCAGACTACAGACACCAAGTTACTACGCCTCATCATCCCTGGTGTCTGAGGGTGGCACACTACTCTGCAAAGGCCGGTATCATAGTACCTTTGGGAAGCAGATGAATTACAACACCCTCAACGTTGTGTGGCATACTGTGTCTTCATCGCCTTCAACTATTATGGCGTACACTAAAGAGACACGCAACAGCCCGTCTTTCTGTTTATCTGCCTCTATTTTTTATATCTGCTTCTATTTTTTCGTCTGCCTCTGTTTTTTTGGTCTGCATCTATTTTTTGGATCTATCGGTTTCTTTAGTCTGCCTCTATTTTTGGGTCAGTTTACATTTTAGGGGTTGCCTCTATTTTTTATGACTGTCTCTAGTTTATTTGGTCAGTCTCTATTTTTTGCCTGCTTCTGTTTCTTTATATCTGCCTCTGTTTCTTTATATCTGCCTCTATTTCTATATATATGCCTCTATTTCTGTATATCTGCCTCTGTTTCTTCATATTTGCTTCCGTTTCTTTATATCTGTCTCTGTGTCTTTATATGTCCCTCTGTTTTTATATCTGTCTCTGTTTCTTTATAACTGCCTCTGTTTCTTTATGTCTGCCTCTGTTTCTTTATATCTGCCTCTGTATTTATACCTGCGTCTGTTTTCAATATATGAATCTATTTTTTATATCTTCCTCCGTTTCTTAATATCTGTATCTGTTTCTTAATATCTGCTTCTGTTTCTTTTTATATATATCTCTTTTTTTGTGTCTGCCTTTATTTCTTTATATCTGCCTGTTTCTTGATACGTGCGTCTATTTTAGTGTCTGCCTCTGTTTTTTATTCTGCCTCTATCTTTTGTTCACTTTCTATTTTAGGGGTTGCCTCTATATTTTTGTGTCTGCCTCTATTGTTTTGGTCTGGTTCTATTTTACTGTATAACGTCTTAACATTTAACGGTCTTTTGCATTTGGACATGAGCCATAATATAACTGACTAGGTTGAACGGGACACGAGGCAGCACTTTGTGCCAATCAAAAATACAATAACGTCATGACAACCGGTCTACATATCAAAAGAAACTCGTGTTATACATATTTACTGACGTGTCTTCAGCCTAACCTACATTTATTTATCGCATACAAAATATAACTGTATATTTATATCATAGCAACAAACAGCAGAAACATTTTCTTCGGAATTTGAAATACATTGCCTTTTTCTTTTTTGCTACAAAAGTGTTCTAAACAAGATTATATAAAATAACTGATTAATATGTTTAAGTTATGACTAGATTTTTTGCACATATTACTTCCCTTGTATTTAAAATTACGTCCCTTAGATAAAACGCATAAATGTACCTCAATGTTTAAGTATGCAGGAAATAACAATGCGGTGATAGTGGAACATTGATAAGAGTTCCCTATGTCAATGTCTAGTTGTGTAGCGAATACAGAAAGTTAGTTAAAAGTCAATGTCTTTTCGTGCTTGTTGTATTTGTTTTTGGGAACTGACTTTTGTCCCCGCCCCGCACCAAAACTTCCTTTCTTTTTATCCAATGCGTATGGAATCAATACTTGCCGAGTTTGTATATGTAACAGGCCAAGCACTCCAAGGGTGGTAACTAACAATCATTAATGTGACTGCTATAATAAAAAATCCTATATGTGTTGCATGAAAGTGCTAAATGTCTCTCAACTGAATTAAACGTAATATTGAACCCAACTTGTGCCGTGCCCCCCCTTCCCCCCCTCCCATCCCCTTCCGTCACATCCGCCCTTCTCCAACCCGAATATAAAAAAAGGCAACCACAGATGATGCTGGACAGATGTGTGCTAGAGAAACTTGAATAGATAAATACATATACTGTAAGGACAGAGACGCTGATCGCAGCAAGTCGAGATGCTTTCTACGATTATGCGAAAACAGGCTCTTACAACACCCTGTGGAAATAGCCATTTTAGAGATGCCCCCTAAACGAAATGGGTTCAGTTCAAAACGGAGGCCGACCCGCAGCATAAATAATGCTCCGGTAAACCCACCTCGTATCCGGCCTTTGGTTGGGATCATGTGTCTAGACACAGGGACCAGTACAACGACATTCATGTGTCATTAGGTCTTTTGTGTAAGAACACAGAAGATCACTACAGTGACACATGTTGTCATTGGGTCTTCTTGTGTTGGGACATGTGGTCTTGACCAGGGCCGGGTTTTGGGCGGGTGCCAAAGCAACCTCATGCGAGGAAAAAATATGCGAGGAAAAAAAAATCAAAACGGAGGCACAATAGCCAAGAGATGGATGTCACTTGAGAGCCATGACCCAAGGTTATCCGCTGCCATAAAATGTCAAGGCCGATCAAATGATCACATACGATTTACTGTTTCTACAAAGTGATTGACAAGTCAATTTCTTCTTTTTAAAATGTTATTATCAGCACTTGTACCTACTGGATATACATAACATGTATGAGAAATAAATTAGTAATAACTGCCATTTGAAATTTGACAAATACGTTGTATTTCTTATTCCCATCAACAACAAAAAACAACAACAAATTCTAAAATGACCAATAAAAGGAACGTTACAAGAGAGAGCAAAAATGAATTCCCGCCACGATGTCATGTGATCTCCTCTTGCGCTGTTGTGTTAATGTGACACATCATTTCATGTCATAAAATAACAGGTAAGTCGCTGTATTGTGATGGTTGTTTCATATAAAGTTACTTACTTACTTACTTAGTCGTTCCTCTTCTACCATATGGCCCGGCTCCATTCCAGCCCTCGGTCCTCCAAAGATTGTCTAATGTTGTCCTCCCAGCGGACTCCGGGTCGTCCTATGGGTCCGGACCCCTGGCTCCCTGCCTCCCATGCTTGTCGTGGTAGCCGATCTTCTCCCATTCTGCAGGCATGGATAAACCATCTCAGTTGGGACTGTTCTACTTGGGTCTGCAGGAGGTGGGAAGTAGTATATAATGTTGTTCTTAGGTATTATTCAGGAGGAGCGCAGGAGGAGCGGCAGGAGGAGCGATACTTTTTATATAAGGAAAATCAGGAGCGCAGGAGGAGTGGCAGGAGGTGCGCCAGGAGGCGGGCAGGAGGCACGATATGACTTTTATATAAGGAAAATGTAGATTGTGTATTTTTATATAGTAATATATTAGTTCGATAATGGTGTTGTTTACTGACAATATTGAGACAATAGTTAGACGATGTATTTAGAATATAAAAACAATATTTATGTTACAATATTGAGACAACAGTTAGACGATATATTTAGACAATAGGAAGACGATATATTTAGACATATATTTACAACAGTTAGACGATATTTAGTTATACTTATATTACAACAGTTATATAGACATAGGTAACAAAGATTTTAGTTAAAATATTTTATTCTTTTAAAATAACAATCTTTATATATTGGTAAGATTCGTATACAATATTTTCAAAAATATCATTATCATACATTTACATTGTACAATTGACAAATAACACATATGAATATACATTTTGCAGTATATTTTTATATTATATATATAGGATATATATTGGAAGACGGGCGGTGTGTATATGGTAACACATAGGATCACAGATGTGGTGTAGTTTTTTATACAATATATACATAACGAAGAGGTTTTTAATAAATATAGCACCGGGGTACAGCTGCAGGCCAGACCTAGAGGGGTGTCGTCATATTGTCGTCATTATCATCGTAAAAATAGGACAGAAAGGCGCGATGTTCTGTGTGCATAGCGGAAGAGAGATTTTTGGGTAGAGCGTATATGTGTTGTATATACAAGTAGGTATCTGTACGTGCGGTTTGTTTGGTGTGCAGCGAGTTTAGATGTTGAGGGGTGATGTGGTGACGTTGTCGGGATGCACCTATCGTTTGATGTAAAAGTAAGACAAAGAGTTGCGGTGTGGCTCTATGTGTAAACGGCGGATTTGTTTGTTCTAAACCCGACATTTTTCCCACCCTGTGCTTGTTGTGTGTTGAGGACTTCCAAAAATGTGTTTTTGTCGATGGTGTTGTGGTGTTTGTTCAATCCTTTTGTGGTGGTTTTGTCATAATTGCCAAAACAGTGATAAGTCTTGCTACAGAGGGAAATCATCCCTCTGCCTTCGTGCTCTAATTTAAAAAGGCCTGGGGTCCGTTTGTAGTATAATTGTTGTTCGCGGCATTTCTAACAAACGGCGCGCGTTTTACCCTCGCTAGCGACGAAAACGGATCTATGTTCGGGGCATACTTCGGCGGGGAACCACTGGTGGTAGGTACTATAGAATTCCTGTCGCATAGCGGGCTTAACAACGTCCGTTAAGTTGTCTGAACTAAGGGCCAAGTAAAGACTGTCGGTGTCTGTCTCACACAACTGAAAGTCTGACCTATCTACAAATTTATCTGAACAGTCGTAGTAAAACTCTAACATGCGTAATTTGGCGTATTGATAAACGAAAAAAACCTATCTGAGCGGGCAGGTCCCAACTAATTGTCTTTTTAAGTCTTTCTACTTCGAATATGTCGTCCGTCACTAAACTCATTTTCTTAAAGCGGGGGCAGTTTATTAATTTAGAGGTACCCTCGCCCGTCGTGTACGAAACCTCTACATGCTTCGCCTTATTGGTCAATGTTTTACCATAGGCGGCGTTACCTAGCAATTTCATGGTTTCGCTGGTAATTGCGTAGGCAGGATCAGTATCACCCTGGCGGAGCTCGTCTGAAACAATGTCCCCAGACTGCTTAAAACACGTCGCGGGCGTATACTCAATAACCTGCTAAATACAGGTGACTTCTAAGCCTTTGGTCAGGTACCAGCGAAGCAAAGGCGTCGCCAACAGAATCGTTTTGCCGACATAACTCCCGATCAACGTCCTCCTGTGGGTAGTCAGGAGCTTATGTTTCTCGACGTATTCTCGCATGAAAGGCCCAATATCATCTCTCGTGACATCAACATTTTTGAAAATGGGTGTCATCTCCGAGAAATGTTCTTTTAGGGAGTCGGGGACATGAATGTCACACTCGACCAAACCAAACAAGGTTTCGTCTAGCACAGAGGCGAGAATATTTTCTTCTGTTAACGGGTACCGACATTTGGTGTAACAGGGTTTCCGGGAAGGGAAGGTGGCGCTCAAAAAGCGACCGATTGATCGATAGGTTTCCTTCAATTGCTGCCACTCACACTCCTACATTTTGACCAAGGTGACGTCGCAGTCGTTCTTCAAATAGGCACCAATCTCCCACGTTTGCGCGTAAAATTAAGCCAAAGGTTTTTTGTTGACTGGGTTAATATCACGACCGGTGGTTAGTGGGCAGTCGGGGTGGCCGTGGAAAAGACAACCATGGAACTGGTAGGCGTTACGAGAATCTTTGTCCCAACCGTCTATCCTAATGTGCCTATAACACAACGACATCTCACGGCCATTAAACTGGGTTTTCAAAACCACTTTATTCGTGTGCGAGACCCAACTCAACCAGTCACGGCACTGCATGGTATATTTATGGAGCTTGTGGTACCTGAAACCATCCTCCCTGTTTCGTCTAACGGGAAAGTCAGTGGGCATCTTCTGCATTATCGCCCACAATTAAAGTGCGTTGGCATCAAAACCTTTAATGCATTATGCCATTTTGCCACCTCTAATGCACGTTTGACCTTGCTCGTGGAGCCTATGAAATATAATGGAGGGTCCCCCCACTATAGTTTGGCGCAACGTATTGTGCAAATCTTCCTCCCGCTCCGAGCATAAAGAAAACGATACGTTTGACGGGAGGGTCTTGAAAAGATATTTTAAAGTTACGCCGGGCATCGAAATCGCATCTTTGAACATGTCTACACCTAACCCCGCGTAAAAACTAATCTGTTGCTCTAACGCCTCTAGGAAGGGGACTACGTCTTTGTTGTTGTACCACGTCAGGAAATCGCGTAGAGTGGTCATACGGTTATCGGTCCAAACTCGTTGATATTCGGCGTACTCGTCACTAGAAATATTAGTGTTTTTAACGGCGGAAAAAAAGCCGAGTGGGGTGGTAGCGCCGTTTCGTCTTATTTGTCTAAATCTGTAATATACACGTAACAGAAAAAAACCTTTGGTTTCTGTTACTTTATACGCCGCTAAGTACTTGCTATAGCTAAACCCGGGGGCCAAGTAGTTGACGATATCTAAAAACTTTAACTCGGGAGTGGCAATACATATAAAATTATTATTTCTTTGACTAAGTACTTAAAGTCTTGACCAAGGAAATATTTGATTAGGTACGGTTTGATTACATTGACATCGTACTTTCGCGAATTGAAACCTAACACAGGTAGCTCCTGCAAATACTCATCTAGTCTATCAAGGAGCCCCTCTGAATTTCCGAGCCTCTCTAAATCACCGAGTTGGGTGTACACCTCATCAAAACGTTCACGCAAAATCTCGTAAGAGGCCTCGGCAATTTAGGTCAGATGATCAGCCATCCTATTGACCAGGTCTTGTGGATCGCCCGTTGTGACAAAACACATGGGCTCCTCAAAACCGAGGACGTTAGAAGCCACCGAGCAAGACAGGGGACGTGTCTAGACGTGTAGGTAGTTGCGCTACCACTGGGTTCTACAGAGTTCTCGAAATAGCACTCGTAATCAAAGGTGGCTCGATAGAGAAAGACGAATGTTGTGTCGACATCTATCCCCTGCGCATCGATAAATTCCCAAATGGTCTCTGGCGGGGTATACACCCCACCCTTAAATATTTCCTTCCTCTTATCGCCTGTACAGGTCTGCTCGTGGCGCTCCATACACCAAAGAAACTTCCATAATTTACCACATTTCGGACATGAAAAGGAATGACTGGCCCCATCAATATCATCTATATACATAAAATGGTTTTTAAACATTAAAAGACGCAAAGTTTCTTTATAACTATCGCTGCCTCTACGTCAATATTTATGTTGAAACATTTTTCTAACACGGGAATATCAATTAATTTAAACCCGGGAAAATTGATGAGGGACATTAGTCCCTGCTGTGTTTGCCACTGATCTATGAGCCGGCGCGTGGCGTTTCTAACAATCTTAACAGCAGCACCCCTAAACAAGACTAAACATCTAAAAAAACAAAAGTTAGCACTGTAAGGTTTTGAGTTTAAGTCGTGTTGCAATGTGTTAATGTGGTTATTATCTGTGATGAAGGAGGGAATGTCTTGTAAGCAGCAACCGATTGGGAAGTCTTGAATATGATAGATATAGAAGGACGTGGCTGGGATTGCTTCGACAAAACATTAGTATTTGGTCTGTTTATTTGTGCGTTTGTGAGAATGTCGCTATCGTGTAAGTTTGGGACAAAAGATTTGAAATCTGTAGTGTTGTTGACTAAGTAAGGTTGTTCTAAAACACAGGCGTTGTTATGAGAGGCATGGTATAAGCGAAGGTCATTTGTTTCTCTGTTGCGTAAAACGACGTGATGGCTGTAGTTAATTTTAAATTTTTTTGTCTGTTGTGTAAAGATTGGACTTAACAAAGATAGCCACTCGATGGATTGTGTTCTGTCTGGTTTATGAAAGAAAGTGAAGACGGATAGATATTTATTAATTTTGTTATGTGTCTTGATTGCATTCAAATTATTAGTGTATTTCTCCCTAACGTCATTGATGCGTGATGCCATATGATGATGGATGGCATCCGCATGTCTGGTTTTGTGTAGTGTGTAGATGTGTTCAGTCAAAAACAATGTTCATGCAACAATAACAGGGCAATCCACATAGGACGTCAGTAAACTCACGACGTATAAAGTCAATGAGTCTTGAAACAGCCGTTGACGTTTTTCTTCATTATTTATTGTGGACGCCACAGTGACAAAATGGTTACGCAAATGTGTAGGCACATCAAACAGTCATTATCACAGCAACATTCAATACAGCAATAAACGGTAGACAGCATTACAATGATGAGTCAGATGCATGTTATATTTCATAGTGCTGTAAATGTAGTCAGGTGGAAAACTCCATCCTTTTCTATAACAGCCAGGAGATAACCAGATGTATGAGATCAGTTCACTCTCCTTAGTTTGACTTCAGCAAGACAGACACGTCTGCCGAAGTATAAATAATGTCCTCAAAAATATCCTCTAGATAATAAAGGTTTTCCAAACCTAGTTCATTTAACAAAGTAGCAAGTAATGGTCCTTGGTACCTGCATCAACCGATGCAGTACAATGCAGCGACATGTGAGCTAGGAAAACATCTCGTGACGACGACTTTCGCAGACAGGCTATGAATCGAAATCGCTCACGACCCAAAATCAATAGAGTTAATGAAAAAATCAATTTACCTTGCTTTCATGAAATACACAGAAATATCACGCCTCCCGACATGTGGGAAACACTAGAGGTATTATCTCGAATAAACGAAATATCCATTAAGAGGACTACACATCCCTGACAGAACAAAAATAGCGGAGATCCCCTCTTCAACGAGGCATCTCTTTCGCCATTCCAAATCGCTCACTCCCACTAGTGGTGGGCGGAAACCGATCGACAAAGAAGCAAGACAAGTCATGCGCAGTCCAGCGCAAAACGACCACAGCTCAAACTTAACTGCATTCGATACCAACGCGAGAAGACAAATGCTTACCGAGAAAAGTGACTATAAATTCCAAGCAGTTGTTGCCCTTGCGTTATAAAACAGATATTGAAATAAAACGATGTTGCGAGAATTTATCACGCAACAGTCATCTGGTAGGTCTTGTAAACTGTCGTAGTCAGAGACAGACGAGGTTTTTTAATATGCGTTTGGGTACTGGTCATGGGCCGTTTCTTGGTCTGGCCTGCTTTTGTAGAGGGAATTGTTGAAGAGGAATGAGATGGGTTGGGGTCGGGTGTTGAAAAGGTAGTGGGTCGCATTGTTGAAGAGGATCCTGAGGTTGAAGATGTTCTGGACGAGCCTGCTGCAGCAGATGATGCTGATATATGTGGGTTCACTGTTGTTGCTGTGGTGCCTGATGATGATGCTGTCTGTGGGTGTACTGATCTTGGCTATGAGCCTGGTATGGCACATGATGCTAGTGCGTGTTCATTATGTTGCGCTGGTATTGGTGGGTTCTGTATTGAGGTCGAAAGCTGGGTTGGGACGGAGGTGTGATGGCGCAATGTGTGGACTCGTAGATTGTCAAGGCGGGTAAAGTTTTTGTTGCAGACCTCACAAGAGAGCAGAATCATAGAATGCGCTGATTTGATGTGCCGTAATAGATTGTCACGGCGAGTGAAAGTTTTTTTGCACCGGGTACACAACAGGCTATGTCCCACTGATGAAGTTTGTACCAATAATGTCTCTGTACGTGGTGAGCCTGGTCCATGTTCACTCTCGATGTGTCGTTGTAGCGCATCAGGGCTTGTGAATTCTAGAGTAAAACCCGGCAGGCGTGTCGCTGCTCAGCATGCACTGTCTCATAATGTCTGGTTAGATTGCGATCCCTGGTAAAAGAGCGATTGCACTGCGTGCAGGCATAGCGGCAGCTCTTGTTTTGAGGTGAAGACATCTGTTGAAGAGAGGAACAAAAAGAAGTTAGTCACACATAAATAAAAATATAACAAACTGAGAGAGTGAGAGAGAGAGAGAGAGAGAGAGAGAGAGAGAGAATTTTTGTTCGCCCCCCCCCCCCCCCCCCCCCCCCCCCCCCCCCCCCCCCCCCCCCCCCGTTGGAGAGAGAGAGAGAGAGAGAGAGAGAGAGAGAGAGAGAGAGAGAGAAAAAAGGTAAATAAAACACCGACTTATAGATAGGTGTACACAAGAACAAGTGAGCACTCTTTGTTATAATCAGAGTACATCTCTGTCTGTGTGAAATGATTTTTGGTTTTTAACATATCACAAAAGTCCCGCGCGCGTGTGGTTGAACCAAAGATATTGAGCTACCCCACTCACAACTTGCTCTGTAATTACTTTCACGAAAGATAAAACTTCCAACAATTCTCCCAAATTATCAAGTGTTTTATTAACCCTTATTGATTGCTAAGTATTCCCACTCGTGCAGGTGTCCACTGATCAAAGTAGTAACTATGACTTCATCATCATTAAACAGGATCGCACGTGAATTAGTAAAAACGCGAAATTACCAATGTCCCCTCAAACAGAGTGTTGCTATTGTCTCGTTTTTTATAGCAGAGACCTGGCCTAATTAATTATTCTTGTTTTATGATTATTGCTCTGAATTCACGAGATCAAAGACTATCGATTGTCGAATTCTCTGTTGTTCTGCAATTATCTGAATCAGCCAGGCTCGTACAAGCTGTAATTATGTTCGATTTCCAAGTGTGATGCAATTGATGAGTCACCAGCAGACAATGAAACAAACCAAGGTGTGGGTTTTTTTTAAATTTTACACTTAGTTAACAATATGTTAAAGAACTAAAAACGAACCAAGTCGTTTAACACTGCCTAGTACATATATACATTGTTTTAATACATAAATGTTACATATTTTAACTGTCTAAAGAGAACAGCTATATACAAATATATATTTTTTATAGAAAAATCAATATTTTAGATTTCCTAATGACAGTAGACAAAGACAAACACAAATAATGAAAAAAAATAAAGACACGAATAGAAACAAACACTCGAGTTTATATCTTTGTTAAATAGGGAAATAAACGCTGCACGTCTTTTTAAAATAACGAAGATATATTATTTAAATGTTAGTTATTTGTAGTTACTATGAGAAGTTCTTTATAGTATCATCTTCTGAGTACAGAAATACTTCTCGCGTGCGCGTGTGTTGTAGCGACTTGGAACCAAATCAGTTTATCGATCTACCCACCCGTTGCAAGTTGTAAGTATCACGGACAATTTTTTTCAAAACCCAAATATAATTTGAGTTCGTACGAGTTTAGTTTGTAGATCAGAAAGTATTAAACGTTGTGGTGTAATATCGCTGGATGAGTCATCCTGTTTGCAGAAAATAAACAAAGCACTTGCTTAACAATAGGCGAGAAACGCAGATAAGTTTTAAACTAAGGAATTTTTTTCAGAACCAAGACTTATTCCTAGTGTATATACAATAAAAAATAAGTCTTTTAAGTCTTAACTTATCGAAAACAAACATTTTAAAAATGACGTGTAAGAATTTAACATCCTATCGAAACAACAAAGACAAACACACAACCATATATTTTTAAAATAGAGAACATTACAGAAATATTTAAGATACAGAGATATAAAAGAAACATACGTTTTTGGTGATGAGCTTGCTTTGGTCTGGTCTTCAAAACAATTGCTTTTTCAGAAGGCTGTTTCTTGGTTTCAACGTTTGATTTTTCAGAAGACTGGTGGTCTGTACTGATCGAGGGATGTTGGATGAATGAGACAGGTCTAAAACAATTCTTGATTAAGACAAAGGTTTGGCTGTCACAGTGCGCATGCGTGCACAAGTTGTTCCGGGCGATAACTTCACGTGCGGCTTTGTCAGTCAAGTGACGTACTCAGAACTTTTGGAAACAGTTATCAATTATTTTCATTACAAAAAAACGAATTTTAATTGTGCCGAGGTGGGTATGAATAATTAAGTATTCTCTGGTCGGAAAAAGTTAATGGCGTTCTACGCTTGAACAACGGAGGACATTTATAAACATCCTAGCACAGATGCACCGCACTCGTGTGCAGTCAAATATTCAGAGCTCACGGTTTTGTTTCATGTGACCACCCGTTATCTAATTCAGCATCAAAGAAACACTGTTTAATTGCTCGCAGGTTTTCGTGAATAATTAATTTGGCACCATTGTATTACACTCGAACATTAAACTAGATCTTTTGTGACAGTGTTCTCCGCACCTGATCACGTTTTTTTAAACAATGATATTAAATACTAGCTTTAACACATGTGATACTACATACATGTCTTGTTTTTCGTTATTTATGGGTTGTTGACGAAGAATGAACGGTAAAAAACTGCACGTGACTGAGTAACATTTTTAGAACGGTTCTCATGATGTTTTACACCAAGGGTGTGAATGTTTTTTTTAACATGTTGCAGGGAGTCTCACGTTGTTGAAAACATGGGTTCTCACGTTGTGTAGGGTCTTAGATATAAAATAACTGCGTATGGGTGTAGGTCTTAGATATAAAATAACTGTGTGTAAGTGTAATTTATCATTGTTAGCTATGGACTCGCGCTGGCCGCATCCCTTTACTGCTTTGATTGAAGGACTCACTAGTTCTGGGAAAACTGTTTTTGTACAGCGTTTCTTGAAACATATCCGAGATATGATGGTACCTGCACCTTAAGAAATTATATAGTGTTATGCAGAATGGCAATCCATGTATAATTCGATTCCTGGAGTTCAGTTTAATGAAGGACTGCCGGCCATTGAGCAGTGGACAAGTGATAAGAAACGTTTGGTAGTTATAGATGATCTCATGACTGAGACGGATGATAGAGTAACTAAATTATTTAAAAAAGGGACCCATCATAAAAATATAAGTGTAATATATATTGTGCGAAATCTATTTGGCAAGAACAAAGAACAGAGAACCATTAGTTTGAATTCTCATTATATAGTGCTTTTCAAAAACCCACGCGATGGATCTCAGATTATTAATTTAGCCAAACAGATGTACCCAGGTCGTACTGCCTATGTCCAAGAAAGTTTTAAAGACGCGATGTCGGCCCCACACGGTTATTTGCTAATCGACCTTCGTCAGACAACGCCCGACGCTTTAAGACTTCGTAGTCACATATTTCCACACGAATAACAAGTCGTATACGTACCGAAATAACGAGATGGGAGAAAAAGTGAAACGCCATGCTGATATGTTAAAGTTTCTAGGGACGGCCAAACCCCCAGTCATCAAGGCTGTTATGAAAACAGCGTCACCCGATCTTGTAGGAACACTCTGTGAATGTTATCACAACGTGTTAAAAGGTAACGTTACACTGACACACCCTCAGAAGAGACGTATGCGTCGTTACAAAAAAACCCTGAGAGCGCTCACCAAGGAGAATTGTCGCTCAAAAGACGAAAACAATTTTTACAAACTGGCGGATTTTTAAGTGCGTTGTTAAAACCCCTACTAGTCGGGCTAAGAGGGCTCTTGTAGATGGCCAAGAAAACGATTTTGATGGACCCTCGTTTGTTAGAGGCTCAAAAACCGTATACAGCCCCGATGCTCTGAGAGATAACTTGGGAGAATTGGACACTCAAATGCAACTAGTCTTGGAACGAGAAGATTTGCCAGTGGGTGACAAAGCTAGACTATATCAACGAACACTGCAGCGTTATTTGAATCGATTAGAACAGTACAGTCACATACCTCTAGGTCTCGTGGATATTAAGTCTCCACTTATTGAGTCGAGCTCGAAGCCTCCCATCGATCAACCCACTGTACTTAAAGATGAGATTGTCGACAAAACGCTTGAGTCCCTACCCGAACAAGTCACACCAACTAATCGAAAACAGGTGGTTGCTGGTAAATTGTGAGAAACATCGTCGTATTCGCTCAGAAGAAGGAAAAGACAACAAAGTGGGAAGCATGGCCAATTTTGAGAAGTACAAAAATAATGGCTATTTAATTGGGAAAAAAATATAACATTACTGTAAAAACTGTTTATGGTATAAAAACGAGAAACGACCCGGTTCCTATCCAGGCGGATATTGCGTCGGTACGCCTTGCAATGGCCTGTAGTTTAGTACAAACTTACAAGTAGACAGAAAAAGTAAAATTGAAGAGTGGTTAGGTCAGATTTTGATGATCTCTCGTGGTTAGGCCTAGCGTCAGGTTACGTACACCTTACACAAATCGGTGCGTAGAAAATTTAAACGATGGGTGACCATCGCTGGTGGTATCGATTAACAGTTCCAGGCTGATTTAATGGAATTGCGGGGTTTAAAGAAATTCAACGATGGATTTTCCTATCTAGTGACGTGTATTGATGTGTTTAGTAAATTCGCTTGGGCTGTTACTCTAAAAAACAAAACTGGGAAAGCTTTAGTAGCAGCGGTGAAGACCATTTTTAACAGTCGCAAACCGATAAATTTTCAAACAGACAAAGGCAATGAGTTCGTCAACAAAATATTCTTAAAGTTTCTAAAAGACGAGGGTGTCCATTTCTTCACTACGGAGAATGAGAATACCAAGGCAGATATTGTCGAGAGGTCTAATCGAACCCTCAAAGAAAAAACATGGCGTTACTTTAGGAGCATGCCTGATCTCACAAACACCACCAACAGCAACTTCGATACTTTACACATGGCTACGTCGACGTGATAGAACAACTGGTCCACAACTACAATTATTCGTATCATCGGAGTATTAAGATGGCACTGGCGGAAGTTACCCGAGCAATCAAGAAGAGGTGTGGCATACGTTGTATTCGACCCCTGACGTGGTTGGTAGAAAAGTCTATTTTAAAGCCGGTGATCGCGTGCGGATCGCCCAAGCCAGACCAACTTTTAAAAAGGGTTATTCGCCGGCGTGGACAGAAGAACTGTTTGTGGTCAGCCGACTAAACCAAACAAGACTGGTCACGTACGTCCTTAAAGATGATTCGGGTGAGGAACTGAAAGGTTCTTTTTACCAAGAAGAGCTGCTGCGGGTCGGTGACAAGATAGTTTATCAAATCGAGTCCGTTTTGCAAGAACGGCGAGGTGTCAGGGGTGTTAAAGAGTATTTAGTCAAATGGTTCGGTTATAACTCGTCATTCAACAGTTGGTTTTCCGCCAAACAACTAGCGAGATATTGAGACTGATGGAGATAGAAGAAGAAGTGAGCACCACAGTTTTGCGGTCACCGCCTCCCAAGACCACGAGAACCTCGGTCTGGCCTTTTTTTGGGAAACTAGTCCCGCGGTTAGAGATAGTTTTCATCTGTCAGATGATCGTTATATATGTCGTCATCGGGGTATCGTTATTCAATCTGGATCGGAGCAACGCAGATTGACCGGACGGCAAGTTTTGGATCGCCTTAATGAGCAGTTGTCTGGGTTACATGTTACCTTACCCTAAGATAGGATGAGTTTTTACGTGACTTTACCCAGCAATGCCTCGATGAAAATATATCCATACAATAACGCCGGTCACTTTTTCGTCAAATTGCCACAGACTATAGACTTGACTTCACGTTACGAGGTTGGTTTGGTTGAGATTCAATTTCCCAACAATTATCTTAACGTGCTAGAGGATGACGTATGGATACATTACTTCCCCAACAAAGACGATGAGTCTATACTACTCACGTTGCCCGCTGGTCTATACACGTCACCCGACACGCTGATCGACGAGTTGAATCGTTTGCTTTTAGACACGGATGTGGATGAAAAAGCCCGAGTTAGATTCCATTATAACAATAATAAGGCCACCTTGAATCCGTATGATCCGGAGGTTGAAGTTAGAATTAGCGAGACGTTGAAACACATGTTAGGTTTTCCTGCCGCGCTCGCCACAGACATCGAGCCAATACTACGAGGAGAGACTGAAGTGCAAATGGAAAGCGACATGCAAAATGCATACGTGTACAGCGACCTCGTAGCGTCGAGACCGGTTGGGGATGCCTCTGTCCCTTTGTTACGGATTGTCCCTATTTTGGACAGGACTACCGCTTCGGTTTTTAGGATTTACGACAAACAACACTACGTACCCCTGAGCCGTTTTTCGTTTGACGCTGTGGAAATCCTTTTAACTAATGATGAGGGTAAGACTATCCATTCACTAGCGGAGCTTCGGTGTTGACACTCCCCTTCTGAACTCACAGACGGTTTGATTTTGAATAGAAAAAATGGTCAGACACGTACCCATCCGACGAAACCCCAACATGTATGAGGGGTTTTACTGCAACCAAGCTGGACACGGGATGCCAGTGTTTATCGGAGGTAGAAGTCAAAGAGGACATGGCTTGGGTAGTTTGTTCAGCGGGCTCGGTCGCATGGTTCTCCCGTGGTTAAAAACTGGAGGCAAAGCTTTACTCAGAAAAGGGCTTGGCACCGGTCTACAGGTCGCGAGCGATGCGTTAGCTGGTAGAAATATTGGTGAGTCATTTTGTGAACGAGCCAAAGAATCCCGTCAGCGTTTATTACAGGGAGCCGTTGATCACCTCACCACTAACCAATCGGGTAGCGGTCTTAGAAGAAAAAGAAAAACGAGAGCTGCCCCACCTGGCGAGCCGAAACGAATAAAACGAAGTAACCGAACTCGTCCTTCTCATTCCCACCAGAAGAAGCGACGGTACTCTGATATATTTGAATGATGGCGCTTATTCACCCAAGCTCGTGCGAATGTCTTCACAGTGGTCTAGATTTGTTTAGCGTACCACCAACGCAGACAGCCGTAGAAGAGGGTCAATTTGTGGAGATACACCCGGTGGCCGCCTTAGCCCCCGGAGTCCGGTGGAATTTGTAATATCGGGAAACGGTGAAGAATACCTAGATTTGTTCAATACTTTTCTGCGCGTGCGCGCCAAAATCACGTTAGGTAATAGTAAGACATTACCCGCTGATGCGGAGGTGGCCCCGATCAACTATTACCTACACAGTTTATTCTCCCACGTCGACGTTTCCCTGAACGACACGCTGATTACACCCAGCGAGAACACCTACCCTTATAGAGCTTACCTGGAAGCCACGTTGAATTACGGGGAGGAAGCCAAACGAGGCCATCTGACAGCGGCTCTGTTTTACAAAGACACGCCAAACTTTATTACGGAAACAATTGGTGAAAATAACAACGGACTAAGACTACTTCGACATATAGCGGCTGGTTCTCAGGACATCGATATGATGGATCGGTTACATTCAGATATCTTCGCTCAAGATCGCTACCTGTTAAATGGTGTGACAGTTAAAGTGAAACTCACGCCGTCTAAAGATGCCTTCAACGTACTGGGACACGACCACGCCGGTGGTTATAAATCTATTATAACTTATGCGGCCCTGGTTGTCCGGAAAGCTAAATTAAACCCCGCCGTCTCTCTAGCCCACGAGAAAGCCTTGTTGCGAGGTAATGCCAAGTACCCCTTGAAACGAGTTGTGCTAAAAACTTTCTCTATCCCTAGAGCCATGCTATCGCACATGCAGGATAATCTATTTCTCAGTCAAACACCTACAAGGATCGTGATTGGCCTAGTCACTTCGACCGCTTTTAACGGGTCGTATACGTCTAACCTGTTCAATTTCGCTACTTTGGTCTGATATATTTAAATGTCAGTGCGGACGGCAGAACAGTCAGTGGCAAGCCTTTGTCGATGGATTATGAGCACAACCAGTACATGAGAGCCTTCTTCGGGACGAATCTAGCTATGGGACTGGTTGGTAAAGACGCCGGCAACGACCTTGAGTATAGACATTTTAAGAATGGATACGCCTTATACGCCTTTGATTCTACCCCCAGTCTACTGGACGGTGACCAGTTTGAGATGGCCAAGTCGGGCCCTGTCTCAGTAGAACTTAAATTCTCCGAGGTCACGCCAGAACCAGTACATGTTCTTGTCTACGCCGATCAAGACTCGATCTTGGAGATCTCAAAATTGCGCCACGTTTTGACAGACTACACCACTTAAACGATGAATACAGACGAGATACGGACCAAGCACCTGTCGGATATATTGTTAAACGAACTGGGCTCGTTAAAGTTTTACCTCATGACCAATTATCTCTACGTATCGATCCGAGCCAGAAGGCTGCTTTCGTCATCAACACTGACCCTAGCTATCGCCCCGGTGACCACAGGGTTGCTCTATATTATAATGAACTTGACACTTTTGAATATTTTGATTCTTTCGGACTACCACCTACACACCCGGACCTGGTTAATTTTACAACCAGAAACTCTAACCGTCCTTTTAAATACAACGCTAGACATTTACAAGATGTAGTTACCAACGTTTGTGGGCTCTACGCCATTTATTTCATCTTGATCAAAGGTCGCGGTGGTACTATGCAACGCGTCTTACTACCCTTTTCGGCTAGACAACACGCCAACGATCGATTAGTTTTTCGACTAGTCAGACCCTGGCTAGCGAACCACAAGACTGTTTTTTCGTTCATAGACAAAGGAAGAGATCAATAGACACGTGTGTATTTTCCCTATATACGACTTTGCCCGCCTTTTTATCGGATTTTTCCTCACGCCAATACGTCCATGAGTCATACACTTACAACGCCAGCACAAAGACATTTTCACATCGACAACACGTCAACTATCGATTGGTTGTTCGACTAATCACGCCATGGCCAGCACACAAGCTTGGTCACATCGACAACGCGTCACCTATCGATTAATATTTCAACTAATCACGCCCTGGCTAGCACAAGACTGGATACGTTTCAAAAACCAGATTGAACTGGTATTCCTGCATATATAGACACTTGGAAGACCCAGACACTCACGTTCATACATTACTGAAGCGGTGGTGTGATAACGACAGATACTTACACCTCACTTAAGATGACTTCCACTGTTCCCAACCCCTGGGTCTACGTAAGAGGTGATGACATGCTTGTACCTTTGGGTAGTGGTCTGAAGACCGCGTCTGTAAGTGTTTACCGAGGCCAAATTTTACTACACGTGCAAAAATATTTTGGAGAATCATATCTAAGGTTTCCTACCAAAACCGGCATTACGTTAACTCGATCTGAGTTTGAACATTTGTTGATTTTACAGGGTGAAATCCTCGCCGAATTTGACCGAGTACAGTCACCAAGCACGGATACCTATTCTACTACTTGTACCAGTACCACGTTTGACGACTACATCAACTCCAGCTGTTACTAACCGATTTCCCCAGAACCATGTTGGTTTCCTAACACCACAGACAACCACCTGGCCGATATCTCTAATCTACCACCGAAGAAGCAGAGACCTACTACCTGCCCCAGTAACACGTTTGTCGACTACATCAACTCCAGTTGTCCAGTATCCCCAGAACCGAGTTGGTTTCCTAACAACAACCCTTGTACGTCAGCTCCCACCACTGACAAACCCCTGCCCGATGTCTCTAATCTACCACCGAAGAAGCAGAAGAAACCCACCAAGCGGCTGAGACTTGTGCTTTAGCTCGATATTATTTAAAAAATAAAATAAATTTATTACAATTAAGAAAATCTTTGTTACCTATGTCTATATAACTGCTGTAATATATGTCTAAATAGCGTCTAACTGTTGTAAATATATATCGTATAACTGTTGTCTCAATATGTCGTCTTCCTATTCTAAATATATCGTCTAAATATTGTCTAAATATTGTCTGTAAAAACACCATTATCGAACTAATATATTACTATATAAAAATACACAATCCACATTTTCCTTATATAAAAGTCATATTGTGCCTCCTGCCCGCCTCCTGGTGCACCTCCTGCCGCTTTTTCCGCACGCCACCTGCCGCTCCTCCTGCGCTCCTCCTGATTTTCCTTATATAAAAAGTATCGCTCCTCCTGCCGCTCCTCCTGCGCTCCTCCTGAATAATACCTAAGAACAACATTATATACTACTGTGGGATATTAGGCCTTGGCCTATCGTCTGGTTGCGGACCAAATTTCTTCTTGTTACTTCAACCACCTTCCTCATATACCTCATTTCTTAGGTTTGGATCTGGCTTTTATGGGTTGTAGTCATTGCCCATGACTCGCATCCATATGTCAAGACGGGGACATAGGTGGAGAGGTCACAACCATCTTCGTTTTCTTACCAACTCTCTTGCTGAGGAATCCTTGATTAATGGCCTGAAAACGTCTCCCAGCTGCTGCTTTTCGAGTGGCCATTTCTTCTTTGATGCCTCCCTTTCGGTCTATAATAGCACCGAGATATTTAAAGTGGTCGACCTGCTCCAGGACCTGTTCTCCTATCTTAATCTGATGTCTTCGGTCTTCTCGTGATATCACCATGGATTTTGTTTTAGAGCTGCTTATGACCATCTCTCTCTTCTCCAGCTCTTCCTTCCAGATTCACAGGTTGGATTGGAGATGTGCCTCTGATTTAGCTATCAGGGCAACATCATCAGCAAATGCCAGCTATGAAGTACATATCTGTCTCATCTTTTGGTACCCCACTGAATACTTTCTTGTTTTCTTCTTACATGACTTGCTTTTCACTGAGCGTCCTGAGTGAGGACATTTAGGTCTTGAGTAATTTGGTTTGATCAGGCCTACCAGGCACAACAATATGATCAGACTGCGGGAGTTTGCTCTTGATTTAGAGACGATAAACCAGGGCCCA
>JAMPIV010009712.1:0-85000 GCA_024509875.1 Oreohelix idahoensis
TGTTACTCATAAACCACTAGTGCCAACTGTTACTTACTCAACTGTTATCAAAACCACTAGTGCCAACTGTTACTCATAAACCACTAGTGCCAACTGTTACTCATAACCACTAGTGCCAACTGTTACTCAGTGCCTAATGTTACTCATAAACCACTAGTGCCAACTGTTACTACCATAAACCACTAGTGCCAACTGTTACTCATAAACCACTAGTGCCAACTGTTACTCATAAACCACTAGTGCCAACTGTTACTCATAAACCACTAGTGCCAACTGTTACTCATAAAAAGTGCCCACTCTAGTGCCCACTGTTACTCATAAAACACTAGTGCCAACTGTTACTCATAAACCACTAGTGCCAACTGTTACTCATAAACCACTAGTGTCAACTGTTACTAAACCATGCCAAAAACCACTAGTGCCAACTGTTACTCATAAACCACTAATGCCAACTGTTACTCATAAACCACTAGTGCCAACTGTTACTCATAAACCACTAGTGCCAACTGTTACTCATAAACCACTAGTGCCAACTGTTACTCATAAACCACTAGTGCCAACTGTTACTCATAAACCACTAGTGCCAACTGTTACTCATAAACCACTAATGCCAACTGTTACTCATAAACCACTAGTGCCAACTGTTACTCATAAACCACTAGTGCCAACTGTTACTCATAAACCACTAGTGCCAACTGTTACTCATAAAACACTAGTACCAACTGTTACTCATAAACCACTAGTGCCAACTGTTACTCATAAACCACTAGTGCCAACTGTTACTCATAAACCACTAGTGCCAACTGTTACTCATAAACCACTAGTGCCAACTGTTACTCATAAACCACTAGTGCCAACTGTTACTCATAAACCACTAGTGCCAACTGTTACTCATAAACCGCCAGTGCCAACTGTTACTCATAAACCGCCAGTGCCAACTGTTACTCATAAACCACTAGTGCCAACTGTTACTCATAAACCACTAGTGCCAACTGTTACTCATAAACCGCCAGTGCCAACTGTTACTCATAAACCACTAGTGCCAACTGTTACTCATAAACCACTAGTGCCAACTTCAGTCTCTGTTCTGGTGTTTCATTCATACAGGTGCAAATCTGAACACATCGAGTTTATTATGTTTTCATTTGCTTTTTAATTTTTTAAAAAAGTGTATGCATCTATCACAGAGAAACAAATGAAATAACGAAAATAGGCAGAGTGTGTTTAGCTGGCCATATTTCTTAACATGGCTCCCTCCTTGCAGGCGAGGAGATGACAGTGTCTATTACTTTTCTATTGTTTGGCATACATCTTTCTTATGAATGCCTTCCATTTATCTATTTTCTGTAGTTTGTTTATGATTGAGACACTTCAGGTTTCCCCTCTTATTTTACTTCAGGGTTAACAAGGAAAATACTTTGGTTTGGTTTCTGGTGCATGCACAAGAAAACTGGTGCTTATCTTATACATGCAACAACCAGTTCAACCCCATGCAGGTTATAATTTAGATATATATATATTGTTCTTTATTCTATATACGAGCTACTACATTGTTTGCTTTTCTTGCGTTGATTCTTCTAGGCTGCAATTTCTCTGCCGTTTGATGTGGCATTGCTTAATGTCTGTATTGTCTATGGTGTATCCCCTTCCATGTTCCTAGGTTTATCTCTCTTTATCCTGTAGAATTTTCATAGGTTTGGAAGTTTTGCTTTATAAAATATCTTTTTTCCATCTTTTTCATTGCAGTTGAAATTATCTTAAACATAATTCACTGGATTTTTGTTAATTTCTTGTGTAGATCAGTAGTTTATTTGACTTCTCAAACTGACATTGTGTGGTGAATAGTATTTGTTAAGTATTTTTATTCTACTTTTATCATTCTCATTTACTCTGATTGTTAGTTATGTGTGACTTCTTGTTTTAGTTGTATAACATTTTATTATGCTTGGTATGTCAGTTTTTAGTATAGTTTCTATCGCTGGTGATGGTGAGTTTAGTGCTTTCAAGTTGTCTATGCATGGTTGTCTTTGCTGTTCATATTTCTTGCATGTTACAAGTGTTACAAATTTTTTTTTTTCCAATCTAAGGAGACCTTAAGATGTATCTTCTTCATCTTCAAGTACCATGCCTGGTGGCATTGGTGATAATGTCTCTCCACAATGACTACAGAACTATTTATTAACTTTGACTTTTAATTTGTATAGCGGGAGCCGCGCTAGCGTAGTGGTTACAACACCGCTCTGGCGACCGGGTGATACAGGATGTAGTGGATTTTGATGGTATTTGTATGGTTGTGTTATCACCTAGTGTGATGCGTGAGGTCAGCTGTGAAGGCTCCTGAAATAAGTGTAGCTGTGAATGTACAGAAGACCCTTCTTGCTACCACTATACGACCTCACACATTTCTTTTTTTCTAATGAATGTGGCTACGTTAAAATCTAGGGTACTGAATGTAATGTGTTGTATTGACATATACAAACACACACACACAGATATTAAATAATATAATATTATCAATAAAAATTAGAACACAATGAACTAAATTCAGCTGGTGAAATTTTAGAAAGTAAATCTTTTTTTAAATTTATTTGTTCTGAACCAAGGTTTTATTTTGGCCAGAACATATGAAAGATTTTGAAATTTATGAGTGAATGGCATGAATAAATGGCATGATAAATAAAAGGTGTGTACGTATATAATTTTCACGATTAGTTAATATTTCTACAGTTCATAATTTTATTTTCCCTGGGAGAACGATGAATAGATGTGCTGTTGGGGTGGCTTCATCCCTCCCTGTCTATGCCTACCAAACATTGTCCATTAATGATGGAAGGAAATGGGATGTTTTAGTAGTAATTCACTTTGGGTGCTATGTCTATGAAGTTGGTGTAAATCCAGCAGACCAGCCTGCTTACGTAACTTTGAAAGAGTAGTTCTGGGGCTGGAATCTGGTGGCCCCACCTCTCCGTGCTTGGGGGCAAATATCAAGAGTCTGGTGGCCCCACCTCTCCGTGCTTGGGGCTATAATAGGCTGCTCTGACACAATGTTACTGCACGGGTCCCTCTTGTAATATTCAACACATTTGACACCACATTGGTGCCAAAAAAAAAAAACTCACAGCTCAGATTATGAATAAAGAACACAGAAATGCTAGCAAAACTCAGCTGAGCTGCTGGCTATAGTATGGCGTCCCTGAACTTATTTCAATTTACTTCATTGGAAATCACCACACTTAAAATTTACTGTGTCTATCACTGGACAACTATTGAGGAATGTCAAAAAAGCGCGTCTGAGCGCTGATAATATGATTGTCTGTGGCCAATCAATGCCTTGTGTTTTTTCAAATTCAAATTTCCTACACTAAAGTCATTTCAGTCATGCTTCAGTCAAGTATGGATTTTTATCTGTTAGTCCGTCCGTCTCTACTTGCGTTTTCACAAAAAACGTACTTGGTTTTTGAACCAACCTATCCGTCCCCTCTACAAATTTTGTCTTTAAAGTTATTTTTAGCCACAGCTCCCACCAATGTCCCTCTCTTTCATTCTAACTAGATTTGGACACTTGAGTCTCAAGGTCGCGGTTTTTTGTGCAAATTAGTAACATGTTTGATTCAATGCAGTCTTTCGCTGATGTGAACAACACAGTCTTTTGTCAATGTCTTCATTATTATCTATCCGTCTGTATAAATAAAAGCATATTATTTCACTGCTCAAAATGGGCCATCCGGCCAGCTAATTTTTTATATTCCTAACATTAGTATTAAGAAAAAGTTACTTTTCAAGGTTAGTTGTTTTTTTTCGAAATTATTTTCTAGAATCTTCTGTGAAACGTTTGCCGCTGCATTCAAATAAAGGACAAAATATCGCAAAAGCGTCCAAAAAATGACTGTTGCGTATAATAACTATGGTCCCTTTTGTCGATTTCGTTACCTTCTGTCAACTTGGGGACGTGACTTTTTTCCTCCGCTTCCAACCCCCCCCCCCCCCCCCCAATTGCATCTTTTTAGCCTTGCTAGTTTCACGCAATTTTTCAGTCATATGTTTTCCTTTTTGATCCGCCGTTCTCATCCCGTTCAAATGGTAACCGTTTTGACTTCCCGTCTAGCAAGTCAATTTTTATGGAGGGTAGTGACCCGCGGTCAGGGCGATCATGTACTATCAGCAGCTTACGCATTATGATTTTATCCTTACATGTTATCTTTGGAGGTATTTTAACGTTGTATCACTGTTAATTTTACGACACATCTCCCCACTTGAAAACATGCCTACGGCAAGTTCCAAAACCAGTGATACACATAGGTAAAATTACTCCTCACGTCTGCCACTACTCTAATTTTGATCACAGGGGTGCCGACTGAGGAAATCTGCACCAACATTCAATTTGCCTGGGATATATTGGATACTAAACTGATAAGGTTGAAGCAATAAAGACCACCTCAGCAATCTCGCGTTTTCATGCTTAGCCTGAGATAAGAATACGAGAGGCTGATGATCCGTCTCGACCACAAAAGTCCTACCATACAGATAGATTTGAAACTTCTTTATTGCCCAGATTAACGCTAAACATTCTTTTTCGCTTGTGGAGTATCCTTGTTCCGCCTTATTCAATTTGCGGCTTGCATAAGCGACTGGTTTCAGTTCCCCATCAGGTGAAGATGATCTTTGCAACAAAGCCCCTCCGAGTCCTACATTACTTGCATCGGTTCTTAAGACAAAGTCCTGTGTCAAATCAGGCAGTTTGAGAATAGGCTTGCTAGTGAGTTTTTCCTTTAACTCTTGGAACGCTAGTTCACATTGTGCAGTCCAAATAATTTTATCTGGAAGTCCCTTGCGAGTCAGATCAGTCAGAGGAGCACAAATAGCGTTAAAATTTTTGATGTATTTCTGATAAAATCCGCATAACGACACGAATGATCGCACGTCCTTTTTTGTTTGTGGCCTAGGTGCTCTCTGCAGTTTTTTCCAAATTCTTAGGATCAGGGGTCATATTACCCTGATATACAGTGTGTCCCAAGAATTCCAACTCTTTGCATCCAATACAACATTTTGTTGGCCTAGCAGTTAAGTTCGCCTCCCGAAGCCTATTAAATAACATTTCTAGAGCTTCAATGTGTTCTTCAAATGTCTCTGTGGCGACGAGAATATCATCCATGAAATTCGTGATACATGGGTTATTCAGGGGATCCAACAATTTGCGCATCATCCTTGAAAATACACTCGGAGCATTTTTCAGTCCGAATGGTAGCATGTTGAATTCATAATGTCCATCCGAAGTGCTAAAAGCCAAATAAGGTCTCACTTCAGTCTTCACTGGAATTTGGTAATAGCCTTTACTAAGATCCACCTTTGAAAAGTATTTTGCCTTGTTTAATCTGGCAAATAACTGTTTTGTGTCTGGTAATGGATCCACTTGTCCTTCTGTGACAGCATTCAGTTTCCTGTAATCTATGCACAGTCTGTGTTCCCCAGACGGTTTTCTCAACAAGACGACACTGGAACTAAAGGGTGATTCACTGTGTGAAATGATCCCCTCCTTCAATAAATAATCTATTTCTTCCTTCAATGCCTTCTCCTTCGCGAACGGAATAGAATAGGCTCTCATACAGATTGGGTTTGAGTCTACCAGTTTCATGTCATACTGTAGCAAATTTGTATGGCCTGGTTTATCTGTTAATACATCTGTATGTTCCTCCAGAACCTGTTGAACTCTCTCCCTCTGATTTTTAGTCAGGTGCTTACTGACTTTTACCTGTGCTGCTGTTTCACAAGGATGTAATGGGTATTCATGTGAGGTGAGTGGTTCCTTTTGCATCTGAGTTGCAATAGCCAAGGTCAATAAGGGGGTGCTTTCCTGGAGTGGTCTGTCCAGATACTTCTTTAATAAGTTTACATGATAAACTTTCTCCTTCCCCTTTTTGTCAATTTTATAGTTTGTTCTAGACACCTTCTCTAGAACCGTATATGGACCTTGCCAACCAATTTGTAATTTATTCTGGCTGCCGGGTAGTAGAAGAAGCACCTTCTCTCCCACAGCTAGTTCTCGGTCCTTTGCCTTCCTATTAAAATATGCTGCATGTTTCTTCCTGGCTTGTTTCAAATTATCATTTGCCAGTTTCCATCCAGCTTTCAGACGAGTGGTCAGTTCGTTCACGTATTGATAAGATGAGGTAACAGGTTCTTCCGCCTTCTCATCCGTCCAGGTCCTTAATAAAGCTTCTAAAGGACCTTTTATTGGCCTCCCAAATAGCAGAGTTGCGGGAGCCATCCCGGTTGAACTATGTGGTACCTCATGATACGCAAACAATGCGGCGGGCAGGAATTGATCCCACAGATCCGGTTTTTCGTGTGCCAGCTTTCTCAGGATAGAAATGAGAGTTCCGTTGAACCTCTCTACCTGGCCGTTCCCTTGTGGATGGTACGGACTACAATGAAAGTGTCTGGCTTGAAATAGTTTAAAAACTTCTTCCGTTAGTTTCCCCTTGAACTGCGATCCATTATCCGTCAAGATTTGATGCGGGAATCCTAATCGGGTGAATATTGTAAGTAGTGCCTCTGCTACATGTTTTGAATCAATTGATGGCAGGGCTACCGCCTCTCCCCACATAGAGCAAGTGTCCACCAGAGTAAGGATGTAACTGTTCCTCCTCTTGGTCCGAGTGAGAGGTCCCACAATATCCACTGCAACCCTCTCGAAAGGTGTTCCCACTATGGGCATTTCCCCTAGAGTTGCAGGAGCAGTCCAGTGCTTTGGAGCTACCCTTTGACATTCAGGGCAGGATTTGACATATCTTTTTATATCCTCCGTTATCCCTGGCCAGAAGTAATGACAAGCTATACGCTATCCTGTGGCGCTGATCCCCATGTGACCACTGAAGGGAATCGCATGCCCGAGTTCCATCACTTTATCCCTATATGAAGTGGGAAGAACCAGCTGGTTGTGACCATTTGTTCCAGTTCCGGCCTTCCTATATAATAGTTTGTTCTTCATAAAGTATTCCCCCTTGCTCGGAGGTGTGTGGCATTTGGGCAATTTTTTAAAACATGGCTTGAGTGTCCTATCCTCAGCCTGCGCCTTTCTCATCTCCTCTGGATGAGCATTTATAGGTTCACCTTCTTCCTCCTTCTTCTGTGACCTGGTCTGCACTGTCGCCATGATCACAGGTTTCTCGGGATTCCCCAAGAAGACGTATCTACACCCCAATATCAGAGGGTAGATTGGTTCATCTATCACTGCTGCTCTGATTTCTCCTTCCACATAGCGAGTTTTCACCGTTATCCTTGCGATGGGAAGTGTCATGAGTGGTATGTCCTTAGTCGCCCCTTGTATTTCCACTGTTTCTGTGGTATACTGACTTGGGTTCACTAGGCTAGACTTCACAACTGAATCATAATCCAAACCTGTATCATAAAGGCACCTTATGGTGACCCCATTACAAATAACATCCTCACAAACTGGGGGGTGATAAGGTTCCTGTTGTCCATTAGGATTAACCTTTAATCTTTGCGTCCCCGACTTCATTGCAGCAATGTTTGAAGGTTTCCTTCTACAAAATTCGGTGTTATGGTTATCTCTCTTGCACCATTTACACCATCTTTTTCCTTGGTTAAACGGTTTCCTTTCATTATTTTTTTGGTCATTGAACTGTGAGTTTCTGTCGCGATAGTCATTTCTTGGCCGCTCAAAGTTTGTCCTACCTCTATTACCCTGTTCTCTATTGTCAAACTTATTAAATGGCTGTGGAGCTTTAAAATTATCTATGTGCTTCTTTTTAGCACCACTTACCTCTGCCTGGGCTGCCTGATACCTCTCAGCGACATTTAAAACCTCTCCCAACTTCTCTGCACCTTGTTTCATGAGAAATTTTCTCATGTCTGGAGCCATGGACTCTCTCAATTGTTCGATCATGATCATTTCTTTAAGATCTTGGGTCTTCCCCAGAGCAGTCCATTTCTCCAAATAGGTTTCCAGTCTAGCAGAGAATTGGTGGTATGTCTCCCCAGACAACAGTTTGGCATTTCTAAATTTCTTACGATAAAATTCACCATTCTTCTCGTACCTTAATAACAGAGCCTGCTTTAACATGTCATAATTGTCTTGGTCTTCCCTGTTCATTTTAGCAAAGACTTCATAAGAAGTACCTCTCAGTCCTTGTGATAACTTTAAACTCCACCTCTCTCTCTCTAACCCATATGTAGTAGCTAATAACTCAAAACGTCCTAGGTACCCCTCTATGTCATCGTCTTTTTCAACAAAATGGTCTAAATGGAACCCCATAGCTGAGTTTGAGGCTCCCAGACTGGGCGTAGCATCTGAGGCAAAAGGGCTGGCACCATTTTCAGGAGCCTGGCCTTGTAATTCCAGCTCCCTTAGTCGTAATTCGTGCTCCTTTTGCAACCGTCTATCTTCTGCCTCCCTTTCGGCCTTTTTATCTTCTGCCTCCCTTTGCTGTCGTTTGTCTTCTGCCTCAATCTGCAGCCTCTTCTCTTCAGCCAACCTTTCAGACTCTAATTTTCTTTCAGCCTCTTTTACTAATCTTCTTTCTTCCCGTTCAATATATTTATCACATTCAGCCGTTACATATTGAATTAAAATCTGACCATCCATTCCCATCTCCTTTGCCGTCAGCACAGCAGCTGATCTAAATTTTGCCAGCTCCGCCATACTTTCTAGACAATTTAGTAATGTACAAGATAAATCTCTAACCACTAAAGTACTTCTAATTACTATAGTCTAACTAATTATAATTAACCAGTTAACTAATTAATTATTACTGGCTGTGAAGATTCACCAACTTCTAATTGCCCTATTAATTTAAAGGGACACTTTTAATTTTAAGGGAATTTTACAATTTTGTTCCCCTAATTTTATTTCTCCCACCAGGAGATCCTTATATTACTGTTTATGCTAATTATCCCTGGACAAGACCCCAATATATGTAGTGGATTTTGATGGTATTTGTATGGTTGTATTATCACCTAGTGTGATGCGTGAGGTCAGCTGTGAAGGCTCCTGAAATAAGTGTAGCTGTGAATGTACAGAAGACCCTTCTTGCTACCACTATACGACCTCACACATTTCTTTTTTTCTAATGAATGTGGCTACGTTAAAATCTAGGGTACTGAATGTAATGTGTTGTATTGACATATACAAACACACACACACAGGTATTAAATAATATAATATTATCAATAAAAATTAGAACACAATGAACTAAATTCAGCTGGTGAAATTTTAGAAAGTAAATCTTTTTTAAATTTATTTGTTCTGAATCAAGGTTTTATTTTGGCCAGAACATATGAAAGATTTTGAAATTTATGAGTGAATGGCATGAATAAATGGCATGATAAATAAAAGGTGTGTACGTATACAATTTTCACGATTAGTTAATATTTCTACAGTTCATAATTTTATTTTCCCTGGGAGAACGATGAATAGATGTGCTGTTGGGGTGGCTTCATCCCTCCCTGTCTATGCCTACCAAACATTGTCCATTAATGATGGAAGGAATTGGGATGTTTTAGTAGTAATTCACTTTGGGTGCTATGTCTATGAAGTTGGTGTAAATCCAGCAGACCAGCCTGCTTACGTAACTTTGAAAGAGTAGTTCTGGGGCTGGAATCTGGTGGCCCCACCTCTCCGTGCTTGGGGGCAAATATCAAGAGTCTGGTGGCCCCACCTCTCCGTGCTTGGGGCTATAATAGGCTGCTCTGACACGATGTTACTGCACGGGTCCCTCTTGTAATATTCAACACATTTGACACCACATTGGTGCCAAAAAAAAACTCACAGCTCAGATTATGAATAAAGAACACAGAAATGCTAGCAAAACTCAGCTGAGCTGCTGGCTATAGTATGGCGTCCCTGAACTTATTTCAATTTACTTCATTGGAAATCACCACACTTAAAATTTACTGTGTCTATCACTGGACAACTATTGAGGAATGGCAAAAAAGCGCGTCTGAGCGCTGATAATATGATTGTCTGTGGCCAATCAATGCCTTGTGTTTTTTCAAATTCAAATTTCCTACACTAAAGTCATTTCAGTCATGCTTCAGTCAAGTATGGATTTTTATCTGTTAGTCCGTCCGTCTCTACTTGCGTTTTCACAAAAAACGTACTTGGTTTTTGAACCAACCTATCCGTCCCCTCTACAAATTTTGTCTTTAAAGTTATTTTTAGCCACAGCTCCCACCAATGTCCCTCTCTTTCATTCTAACTAGATTTGGACACTTGAGTCTCAAGGTCGCGGTTTTTGTGCAAATTAGTAACATGTTTGATTCAATGCAGTCTTTCGCTGATGTGAACAACACAGTCTTTTGTCAATGTCTTCATTATTATCTATCCGTCTGTATAAATAAAAGCATATTATTTCACTGCTCAAAATGGGCCATCCGGCCAGCTAATTTTTATATTCCTAACATTAGTATTAAGAAAAAGTTACTTTTCAAGGTTAGTTGTTTTTTTCGAAATTATTTTCTAGAATCTTCTGTGAAACGTTTGCCGCTGCATTCAAATAAAGGACAAAATATCGCAAAAGCGTCCAAAAAATGACTGTTGCGTATAATAACTATGGTCCCTTTTGTCGATTTCGTTACCTTGTGTCAACTTGGGGACGTGACTTTTCCTCCCCCCCCCCCCCCCCCCCCCAATTGCATCTTTTTTAGCCTTGCTAGTTTCACGCAATTTTTCAGTCATATTTTTTCCTTTTTGATCCGCCGTTCTCATCCCGTTCAAATGGTAACCGTTTTGACTTCCCGTCTAGCAAGTCAATTTTTATGGAGGGTAGTGACCCGCGGTCAGGGCGATCATGTACTATCAGCAGCTTACGCATTATGTTTTTATCCTTACATGTTATCTTTGGAGGTATTTTAACGTTGTATCACTGTTAATTTTACGACACAGGATCAAACCCGGGCGACGGCATTTGAGGATTTTTCGTCGACCGGGATTTGGACTGGATTAACTCGAGACCTGGAAAGAACATTTGAAGGAGTGTCGTCGACCAGGGACTGGCGGCTCCTGAGCCGACCCAGCTGCAATGGGTACCTCCGAAATCCGCGAGTATTTGCCTGAATGGCGAGGGACACCTGTCTCTGTACAAGAAATAAAGGGATACTCACGTAAAATCAATGTCAGGTTAGACATAAATAATAACCTGAGATTTCGCCTCGAGTATTAGCGGGCGTACGAAAAAAAAAAAAAAAAAAAAAAATTTGTATAGCGTTGTGTAAGAACACTGGTAGTTATATGTTAATTTTGGGTTTGGTAATGTAAATGTTTGTTGTGTTGTGTAGCTCCCTGGGTAGGTCAACTTTTAGTATAGTTTGTAGTAATGATAATTTTTGTGCTTTCAAGTATTCTTTAAGTGCTTTTCTTTGCTTTTCATACTTCTTGGATGTTAGCACCTAATGTGCTATTGAGTTTTTCTCAAGACTATGTTACACAGCATCTTATAAAGCCTTGTAAACCTTTACAGCATCTTAAGTAGCCTTGCACTCCTTTACAGATCTTAAGTAGCCTCACAACATTTCAAGAAGCCTCGCACTCCTTACCAACATTTTAAGAAGCCTTGCACCCCGTTACAGCATATTAAGAAGCCTCACACGCCATTATATTCTAGCGCGCAAAATATGTTAGAGATGAGAAAGAAAAAAAAAGAGATACACGTATGGTTTGAGAAAATGTTATTTACAAAAAGGAACTAAAGTTTGGTATGTAATTCTAGTTATCACTGTTCTATTGTGCACAAATTACATTTGACATGTGTATTAATATAGTGTTTGTGTATTGCGCCCCCAGAAGGTGAAAGTTGAAGCCTCTGGGGGTGCATGTACCCCTGGTTAACAAGCAATGTACCAAATGGTAGTGTATCGTCTCTCTCTTTATTGTTCTCGCTTGCCCATTTGAGTATGTTGTCACATTGTCTTCTAACTTCCCTTGTCCACGTTCCCTTGTTCACAGATGAATGAGTTCTGGCAGTAACAGTCTGTATCATTGATGCAGTCAAAAATTGAACCTCGTCCAGTCTCACAGCAATCTTCCCCATCATGATTGTCTGGTTGTTCTGAAAGAAAACATAAAAAGACTTGTATATATATATATATATATATATATATATATATATATATATATATATATATATATATATATATATATATATATATATATATATATATATTTTTATATATTTATAACCAGCGGTATATGTTTCAGGTTCACAACCAATGACATGTCATTGCGAGGCTGGGGAACCTGAGGACTTTGACCTATGAGCCAAATGCCCGTGGTCAGGAGCTTGTAACGATTGAACTCCAAAACTGACCAAGTTAAACAATTCTAGGGAATAAACTCGGATCCCTCGTAACGTACACGTTAATAATTATTTTCATTTTGACTCCCAGTGTCATAATTATCCCAAAGATTACAGTCGGCAATTGACATGCGTCCATTCGTCATCTTCGCACAATTTGTATTTTATAAGTATACTCGTTTAAATATCCTGTCCACGTTAATTATTACTTGTCCATCTACGGGCCACTGTTATAACTAGTGTGCTGAGTCATGCTAATATCTGTTCATTATCGCTTACCAACTATTTGATATATAAAAACAGGGTCCCTACATACACGATTTGTCCACTTAAACACTGGACATCGCCCAAACAGATGGAGTCTCCCAGGACATTGAGTATACAATACTGAAAACACGTCTAGTCTATAAGGACGCTGGCTATCCAGTGCTTTGTTGCTACCCCAAACAAACTGACGTCATCCTCCAACCACACATAGAAACATAAGCACCGATGTCTTTGTGCACTCCAAATAGCATACAAATACAAGTCCCTATCTAGCGCCAAAAAGGATCATAACTATATATACGAGTATACATACATATATATATATATATATATATATATATATATATATATATATATATATATATATATATATATATATATATATATATATATATATATATATATATATATATATATATATATATATATATATATATATATATATATGGGAGCCGCGCTGGTGTAATGGTTACCACATTGCGCAGGCGATCAGGTGTTCAAGATTCAAGCCCGGGCGTAGGCATTTGAAAGAGTGTCATCGACCGGGATTTTGACTGAATAACCTGAACGGCAAAGATAAACCCTCTGTGGACGGGAGGGAGCGAAGCTCCTGACCGGGTTGGAAGGAAAGTCCACAGACTCCCGAGCCTCGCAATGACATGTCATTGGGCCCAAGGGCTGAAAGCCCAAGTGCCGCTGGTTAAGGAAAAAAAATGTATATATATATATATATATATATATATATATATATATATATATATATATATATATATATATATATATATATATATATATATAGGGTGTTTCAAAAATTATGTATACTGGTATACAAACTTTGAATACTGATAACTCAATTATCTTTTGAGACAGACTTAAGGCATTTTCACATTTAAAGTCACACATGATCAAAGTGTTGACGACCTGCAACAATGGATTGTTCCCAGCGATGGACAACTGATTGCCATTCTGTATTGTTACTAATTGAATAGTGAAACTTGCAGTTTTAATTTGATGTCTCAGATCCCTCACTGCACGCGTTTTGAGATGAGCTATAAAAGAAAATAAAAAATTTTTATGAGTAATAATCTAATGGCATTATTCACTGTGTCCTATTCTTGCAAATTAGCAAAATTCTGTGTTACGTTATGTGCGAATTATATGCTTTCGAAGTGTGTATACATTATTTTGAAACACCCTCTCTCTCTCTCGTTCGCTCTCTCTCTCTCTCTCTCTCTCTATATATATATATATATATATGGATCTAGAACGGATGGTACCGGAAAGTAACACTTGCCATTGTTTGTTAAACCAAGAAGCTGAAAGGAAAAAATAATGATTGATGATGACGATGAAACGGAAATATTTTATTGTCTAAATATAACTCCCTGCTTGCTGAAGTCAGACAGTATTTTATCTCAAAGTTTAAACATGCAAATGTATTTCTTGTCGGTAACGTATGTAGCATACCACTTACTATAGCCCCATGTGAATGAGCCGTTCTTGGCAGGGAGCCCATTCTCCCACACAAAAGTTCCTTCATTCATCACGTCTGTAAGGCCAATCCAAGTGATGCCTTTGATGATGTTTTTAGCAATATGATAGAATAGCTCAACTTTGTCCTGCGTCGTGGCGGAGAAGAGTATTGCACCTTTCGCTGTAAAGTTAAGATTTTCGCTCAAAACAAATTAATTTTTTAACTGCTTATTTGTTTTCTTAATTAAGTTACGATATCGATTCTTCTTCTTCTTCTGCGTTCGTCCTGAAAAGAACGTTGGTTGCGTTGGCTGCGATATTTGCGCCTTTCGACCGACACATCCGGCTTCAACACCGCATTTTTGGGGACCGGGTTTGCCTTCCCACTTCGATCCCTACTCTCTCAGCCAGACTGCAGTGAAGCAGCCTTTCTCCAGGACCACCACTTGGAGGTGGAGTATGGTCTTGGTCAGCCCTGGTTTGCTGACCTTGACGCAAGCAGTCTAGCTATGGGTCGCTGACTGCATTCCTCACTGTTGACGCGTCTTAGGTCCCTGATATCGATTCTTGCTTACTTACTTACTTAGTCGTTCCCCTTCTACCGTGAGGTGTAGAGGTTTGGAAGAGAGAGCGCCAGACTATCCTATCGGCTGTCTTCCTCCTGGCCTAGTTCCATTCTAGTCATCGGTCCTTCAAAGATTGTCTAATGTTGTCCTCCCAGCGGACTCTGGGTCGTCCTGGGGGTCTGGATCCCTGGCTCTTGATTTCCCATTCTTGTCGTGGTAGCCGATCTTCTCCCATTCTGCAGACATGAACAAACCATCTTAGTTGAGACTGTTCTACTTGGGTCTGCAGGGGATGGGATTTTAGGCCTTGACGTATCGTCTGGTTGCTGACCATGTCTCTTCTTGTTACTTCAACCACCTTCTTCAGATACCTCATTGTCACCGCGGGGTTTGCCCAAGCATTATTCATGCTATTGTTAAGGTGAGATAAACAGTTAGGACAGCTCACAAGAGAAAATAATGAATGAAAATAATGGTATTGCTAACTGACAACGGTTCAGAATACCGGTTCGTGTTAACTAATAGTGAGTGATTATCTTGAGTTGAAAATAGAAAGTTCGAGAACAAGAAAAAAAGGCTCGACCAATAAATTATAAGTAAAAAGATTTGGGTCAGCGAATCCAAAGAATGGCGAGAAAAACACACCACGCGAAATGACCAGAGGTCATTAGATGACAGTGAGTCCTAGGTTGTGCTTCAGGAAGAAGGTGTGATCGCTGTGCGGACAAGATGAACCTTCTGTGGTTTTACAGATAGGGTTGATATGTAAATATATTTAGATCGGGTCCAGATTCAGTTCACAGTTAAGGTGTATTTCTGAAAGGAAGCCATATTGAACCAGGATTGAAGTATCCAGAATTGCATATGATTTTCAAGAAAAAGTGAATGTCGACTTTTATAGAAGAACTTCAAATATGCTCTCTCACTTGTAAGTATCAGAAGGGTGTACATACAATTGTTTTATGCATGAGATGAATTTTGTTGCTAGGGGCAGTTATAGAGACCTGTCTGACCAGTTCGTCGAGGAAGATATTTAAGTAAAAAGACCCAGTAAAGGCCTCTATGCAAACTCTATCATTTGAATAACTCATTATATGTGTTGTTTTATTAAGTTATTAAAAGTTTTGAAGGATAAGAACGAATTTGATCCCATCTTTATGAGTTGCTGATTGTATGCCATGTACATTTAAACTACCACTATACGAAGTCACTATTAACATCAAAGAAGGAACTGAATGAACCTGAAGTATACAAGAAAAGAATTAGAGTATCATCCAGGAATTTACACCTCTGGTGGAGATGGCCAGTAATGATATCAACTAAATAACTTCGAAGATAACTCAGAGAGAAAGAAAGAATAGATAAAAGAAAGAACTTGTAAAACATATACGTACGCTATGACACACTCTAATTGGCACCCTGACCAGTCATTCTTAGTGACAACATGGCTACATCGCATTCGGATCTACTGTACCATCAGCAACAACAACAACAGATACAACAACAACCTGCATTTGTTCCACTACCTCCTGAACAGGAACCCACAATGGTTGCTCTCAAAAGCATCACTGACACATTGTATAACGTTGACCATTATGCAAATTATAACCAGATTATTTCGTTTATTACACCATTTACAGGGGATTCTAAAGAGTTTCGAAGATGGTTGAAAGATGCAGAAAAATTCGCTACTATGGTAAACGCATGCACGGATTGAGACCGTAAGCGAATTCTATATTTGTCATCAGACTCCTTGGTCACTGATTTTTTGAGAAGACGTGACAATACATACCCCAATGAAACGTATGATTCACTAAAAAAGTTACAGTGACATTACTAACAAGGAGCACGCTTGGTCACTTCTTCGCCTCATTAGGCAAGAACACAAAGAACCCATTCAATCTTATGGAGAAAAGTTATTAAACTTAGCAGAGAAGGCTTTTCTTGATGGTTTGACAGCAACACCAGATCTAGAAAAACATCTGGTAGGTATATTTGTTGATGGATTGTTAGGGAATAACACCAAACTACACATGATTCGTAAAGATCCGAAAACGATAAATGAAGCGATACAAATGGCAATTAGAGAGGAGAATGTTCGAACAAGATTTAACCAGTGTATCGAACAAGAGCCCATAGTTGAATCACATCCGGATCATGAACCGATGGAAATTGGTCATTCCCGCCCGCGTTGGCATCGCCCAAGCCATATGAATAATCACGAGCAGTCAAGAACAAATTATACTCAACACCCTCATAGGCAAAAGAACGTCCATCAAGTTAATGCCCCTCCTTGTTTTATTTGTGGAATTAGAGGACACCTAGCCCGAGAGTGCCGACGACAACATCCTCGCCTACACCAGCAAAGCTATAACAACTCACGACATCATGGTTATGGAAATAGTAATCATTATGGTCAGAATTTTCGCGGAGCACATACAGCTTCCAATTTTATAAGAGGACAATCACGAATGTACAACCAGGGAAACGGAACAGCCAACCATTGAGCAGGACCGTTATTGGTGACTGTAAAATTGATGGAAACAACAACTTCCTCCATTATAGGTCCATACATAGAAAGAAAAACAACATTGTTCCACACCCAATACCTCCTCCTCAAAGAACACCTGAGCAAGAAGTACAGTCCATAAACATTACTCCAGACCCTAGTTCCTGTCTCATCAAGATAGACAAGAAGAATTATCGCGCACTTGTGGACAATGGCGGTTCAGTTAATCTGATTAGGGAACAGTTATACAAACAAATTAAACATCTTGTGAACTTCCGACCATCAAAGACATTTATGGCCTCGGTGACAGGAGAATCTATGAAGTCTTGTGGCACAGCATATATTACATTCCACATAGGACAACAACAGCTTACACATCCCTTCATAATTACACGTGGGATGTCTAGAAACTTCATCCTCGCTACAACGCCAGAATATATTTCGACCTGCATAAGATCAATATCAATGGTGAATATATACAGTTACAGGATGATATACATATCGCATCCCTATTACGCTTAACAACTCCATTTACAGTACTACCTAACACGCGTGTGATAGCCAAAGGTCGAATTAAGAGTTCCAATTATATCGGACCAGGACAAACAATCCAGATTGAACCCTTGGAAAATGAGGACATTAATGACGAACCGATCATGTTTGTTACTGAAGGTATTGCAGAAGTCTCTCCCTCCCGTGACTTTCCAGTCATGATTGTAAACACACCGGGACAAGCTACAACGAAAAACAGAGGTGCGATAATTGCTAAAGTACGAAGATCGTCCTTAACTTGTACCATAAACAACAGAACGCTTGACGTTGGTCAGAGTCGACACCATCATTCCCCCGCTCCACGCATATCCCAAAATCATGCCCCATGTCACCCCTCCGACTCTGACAGACGACTTCAAAGGCAAAGCACATATGGTAACCAATTTACTCACAGGATTAGGCGCCAGACTCCAGGAACAAGAACGTTGGTCAAATCGAAAAGAACAACAGATAGAGAAAATATTTACAGCCAGCAGAGCAACAGGAAACATAGATGTCGACGAACATACCACATGACCAAGATGAATAGCACTGATTGTGTTCCTGAGATATATGTTACTTCCACACACAGAGCGAGAAAACACACTAATCAAGATAACACACAGTTATCAGGAAGATACCCAGGTGATGAATACAGTAGACATAATAACACGGAGGATCAAGAATTTGAGGCATATGAACGAGCCTGCAGAGATGAACCCGAAGACACAACCTATCGATACCCTTCATTCCCCACACCATGTCAGATCCCACACTCACCCCCACGCCGCCCCTTAAGTCGAGACTATCTTGATAACACACAGTTACCAGGAAGATACCCAGGTGATCAATACATCAATCATAGCAACGCAGAAGATCAAGAATTTGAGTCATATGAACGAGCTTGCAGAGATGAACCTGAAGACATATATTTAGATACGGAAAGAACTAAATATCTTCGTTATGCACATGAGGTTGATCAAGTAATAAGGAGAAAAGCATACGATGGGATATACAGAGGAACAGGCAACAGTGGAAGAAAATCGCACCATGTTAATCTTGTTGCCCACTATTTATTGCCAACCCCAGCAAAGAAAACAGGCCGTTGGTATAATAGATCACCTTCTTACTATAGTGGACACTATAATCACAGAACAGAGGTAGAGCATACTCCATGGCGGAAACCCAATACGAGATACTCAAACAAACCACTGTATCGAAGATATGAATCAAGATATCCAAAGCCCTTTGAATACTGCCGTAGTGAACGAGAGAGTAGAAGTAACAATCACAGAACAGACGTAGAGCATACTCCATGGCGGAAACCCAATACGAGATACGGAAACAAACCATTCTGTCGAAGATATGAACCCAGATATCCAAAGCCCTTCGAATACTGCCGTAGTGAACGAGACAGTAGACGTAACATTCACAGAACTGATGAAGAAAACACATATGTTAAAACACCGTGGACAAACCAAGAGTCCCAGATACAGAATCGCACACCAGACCGGTTATCGAAATTATTGGCGACACTGAACGTAGGAGGTCAACATAAAACTAAACTTAGTGCGTTCATCACTCCGTTGGCGGAATTAAGAGAAAGGTTGATATTTCGAGACAATCGTTTACACGATAGAGATAGCAGCACACCAGTATCAGTGCATGAGAACGAACCCCACCCATCCATAACGAATCAAACATACTATGGCAGTCAAGGAGTACAACCGCTAGTTCCAAGTCAGCAACAACCCACACACCAGCCTTCACATTCCAGCTGGGACAGCGAAGATAACAGGCCTTTGCAAGCAACGAGAAACAACATAACACACCATAGTCGGAGCCCTACTGAAGATCATACAAACATTCAAGCATTGCGACCTTCCGATGAGACACACAGCGAAAAAAACATTGTTGACAAGCCTTTAGCACATTATGAGTCAGAACTTGAGACAACAGAACGAGAAGAAAGCGACATCGATTGTATGGATGATACTACCACAATGAGATACGTACAGCTACCAAACGCCCTTACCGCCCTTCATCATGAGATTCGTCGCCACAAGCGAAGCTATTACGTCTACTACAAGACAAGAGCATGTACGAGCCAAGTTCAGAAGAAATCATCGCCCAGTTCACAAGCCGATTCCAGTTTTACAACATCGTCCAATTATTCCGTCGTCCTCTTTCTCCTGCAGAGCGACTGTAAACACAACATCACAATCGATACCAACTTCGTCACAGTACGACAGTCGTCTCTCCAGTAGAGAAATCACACTGTTAGAGCTTGCAAAAGAATTTTCAAAATTGATGCAGGCAGTGTAATCATCGTAAAGTACTCCCCCAACAAAAGTACTAATCGCAGCACTTCCCTAGCATAGTGCTTATATGTAATTTTATCAACAAAGTACCTACCACTAAGTCAATTTATTATTTTTTTTTTTAATTGGCAAAAGAGGAAAAAGAAAAGAAGAGATATGAAATAGGCATAGCCAAGTCATAGAAATGTAAGAAATTCCTCTTAACCATATACAGGTAGAAAAAAGTGCACAAGATACACTAATGGTGAACATCCCCACGACACATCTCATACCTTTTCCCCCTTCACCACCCACAAAGGATGTACCCCAGTTACCGTTGCGCTGACTATATAGCGACACCAGGAACGCGACATGCTTTGCAGTAGTGCTGCTCTGAGCAGTAATCATAGTTTGGACTTAGTAGAAGAATTAATAAAGATATCATATGTGATTACTTGAGAGATGATAATGATGACACAGCCACGTAGTCACGTTGATATTAACTTTAGCCAGAAGGATGTTCTATATTTTATGAGGTTCTGTACACATGTATATGACGTCTATAGTTAAAGACAGAATTAACGACTTGAACGGTGCATCCAAGGCTAAGATCAGTCGAGCACATCAAATTCTGACTTGATTAGCGACACATGTCTTTCACTATCGAACCAGGACAGTTAGTTTTACTCGCTTCGCCATACTACTAAGAGTAACTCCGCCTATCTGACCGTTCTAATTCAGTAATGACATTGACGGCAGATACTACAGACATGACGAGTGCTGAAAAATCTCTGTTTCCAGAGACAGTTACCATGTCGACCTGTATAAATATATATATTGCATGTATTGAATTATTATTGATCAGTTGTTGTATCATATGATGTTATGTATTTAAGTAATGATTGAATATACCTCAATTGAAGCATTAGTCATTGGTAACGGAATGACATTATATTTATGGTTTTATTTTTTGTGTGACTTTCCATATTAGAACTCATAACTTGTAAATGTTTATGTAAGGGAGCAGGTACAGGATAGTCATTATAGTTAGGGACTAGATAGTTGTTAATAGAACGCAAATGTCTCTCTACGGGATACATTTGTGTGGCACCGGGTTGTATGTCACCGTGGAGTTTCCCCAAGCATTATTCATGCTATTGTTAAGGTGAGATAAACAGTTAGGACAGCTCACAAGAGAAAATAATGAATGAAAATAATGGTATTGCTAACTGACAACGGTTCAGAATATCGGTTCGTGTTAACTAATAGTGAGTGATTATCTTAAGTTGTAAATAGAAATTTCGAGAACAAGAAAAAAAAGGCATGACCAATAAATTTAAGTAAAAAAATTTGGGTCAGCGAATCAGAAGAATGGCGAGAAAAACACCACACGAAATGACCATAGGTCATTAGATGACAGTGAGTCCTAGGTTGTGCTTCCGGAAGAAGGTGTGATCGCTGTGCGGACAAGATGAACCTTCTGTGGTTTTACAGATAGCGTTGATATGTAAATATATTTAGATGTCCAGCCATCAATAGCCAATGTTATTCTATCGGGAGATAGTATTTGATTCTGTAGTTCACAGTTAAGGTGTATTTCTGAAAGGAGATCAGCGCTTATGCTGTTTTTTGTAAGTATTGAACTATGATTATATTTTTGCACAGAGTAGAATTTTGTTTCCAGGAGAGTTGTGCAGAAGCACGATTTGTCACTTCATTATGAGTACTTTACGACTATGTACCAAGAAAACGGATGGTTATGAACATATAACGACTATCAGTAAAGTATCAAAAGGCTGTAAACATTTGAAGGAAACTAGAGATATTATAGAGGAGCCATATTGAACAAGGTTTGAAGTATCCAGAATTGCATATGATTTTCAAGAAAAAGTGAATGTCGACTTTTATAGAAGAACTTCAAATATGCTCTCTCACGTGTAAGTATCAGAAGGGTGTACATACAATTGTTTTATGCATGAAATGAATTTTGTTGCTAGGAGCAGTTATAGAGACCTGTCTGACCAGTTCGTCGAGGAAGATATTTAAGTAACCAATAAAGTATGGAATGCTAATAAAGAGCAATGGATAGGTTTGAAAAAAAAATCGAAAAAAGGTGATTCGTCTTACGAGGACAAAAGACAAAGAAAGTAGTCTGGCACACAAAGGGAGTCTTCATAAGATATTCATATAAGCGAAATCAATGCTGCTTTTGGCTGAGCACGTTAATTCTAGAATCTGCCGACAACTTTTGTGAAGGATTAAGCAATGGTTTATGTTAGTTCGTTTAATAAAGAGCATTGGTATATGAGGAAATAGGAGCAGGTTGTGGGAAGACTAAGGAAGTCTACGGAGAAAAGAATAAGTTAAAGAGGAATAAAGAAGTTACGAGACATAGAATTCATGTATGAGTTATTAAAAGTTTTTGAAGGATCAGAGTGAATTTGATTCCATCTTTATGAGTTGCTGATTGTATGCCATGTACATTTAAACTACCACTATACGAAGTCACTATTAACATCAAAGAAGGAACTGAACGAACCTGAAGTATACAAGAAAAGGATTAGCGTATCATCCAGGAATTTACACCTCTGGCGGAGATGGCCAGTAATGATATCAACTAAATAACTTGGAAGATAAAAGCAAGAAGATAAAAAGAGAAGTTGTAAACTTACATCATATCACTAGGCCTGCCATCTGCCACCTAGTTATATAGCGCTGTTACATACGACTAATTGATGCCGTAACTAGCCCTGTTACATCATTTCTGAGGTCTGGATCTGGATTTTGTGGGTTGTAGTCATTGCCCATGACTCGCATCCATATATCAAGACTGGGACATAGGTGGAGAGGTATACAGCCATCTTCGTTTTCTTACCAACCTCTCTCTTGCTGAGGAATCCTCGATTTATGGCCTGAAAAAGTCTCCCAGCTGCTGCTTTTCGAGTGGCCAACTCTTCTTTGATGCATCTCTTTCGGTCTATAATATTATTAATAGCTCCGAGATATTTAAAGTGGTCGACCTGCTCCAGGACCTGTTATCCCAGCTTAATCTGATGTCTTCTTTCTTCTCGTGATATCACCATGGATTTTGTTTTAGAGCTGCTTATGACCATCCCTCTCTTCTCCAGCTCTTCCTTCCAGACTTGCAGGTTGGATTGGAGATGTGTCTCTGATTTAGCAATCAGGGCAACATCATCAGCAAATGCCAGCTCTGAAATACATACGTGTCTTATCTTCCAGTACCCCACTGAATACTTTCTTGTTCTCTCCTTACATGCCTTGATAACCTCGTCCATGAGGAGTATGAAAAGATAAGGTGACAGAATATCACTTTGTCTTACACCAGTGGTGGTCCTGAACTCTTCTGACTTATGGTTTGCTGTCCTCACATAATTTCTGCAGGACTTGTAGAAGCTCTGTATAGCATGAATCAGAGGTGCTGGAATGTTCTTCCTTGCCAAATAGTCCCAGAGTTTGCTCCAGGGGACACTGTCAAACACCTTTTCCAGATCTATGAAACAAAGATGGATCTTACTCTTATACTCAAGAGCCTTTTCACTAAGCTGTCTGAGTGTGAAGATTAGGTCTTGAGTACTTCGGTTTGCTCAGAATCCGCACTGGATCTCATCCAATTGTGGCTCAGCTAGGCGTCGGAGCCTCTGCTCTAGGATTCTAGAGTAGATTTTACCAGGGACACAAATATCGATTCATAGAGTCTTATTTCTTCAGTTAATTTTTTCGCCTAAGTAAAGTTGTCTATTCAAGTTCGTTAGTTTGTTTTCTTTAATTCTGTCGAAGTTATAATGTTGGTTCGTAGAGTCTTATTTATTAACTCAAGAAGGTGAGATTCATTCATTAATTAACTATTCATTAATTAACTATTCATTAATTAACTATTCATTAATTAACTATTCATTAATTTTAACTATTCATTAATTAACTCATTCATTCATTAACTCATTCATTCATTCAGAACACTTTAGCTCATCAAGGAGCAGAGACATTGTGACGGTATTGCCTCCCCTGCTTTGCAGTAGTGGTCCAACAGTTGTCAAAACTCAAGAGTATCTAATATGGGCTTCAAAGGCGTCTACCTTCTCGCAAGATTACTCTTGGTAGAGATGTAGATAGAAGGGTAATGACACTTCTATCACAAAGGGAGTCTTCACAAGATATTCAGATAAGCGAAATCAATGCTGCTTTTGGCTGAGCACGTTAATTCTAGAATCTGCCGACAACTTTTGTAAAGGATTTATCAATGGTTTATGTTAGCTCGTTTAAGCGATCCCCTCTGATTAAACTCAGTGGAATTCTTATTATTCTAGTATAGCTCAGTTTAGAGTGTGTATAGTAAATTGACTGAGACAAACATGAAGTACATTTACAAGGATTAAATCGAAGTTAAATTTGTATAATTACAAATAACAAAATTTAATAATCACTTTAGGTTTAACAGTTATAAAATTTGAATAGTTATAGATGAAGAAAAATGTATCTTCACGGTTGTGATGGGGTGTAAATTGTAAAAATGAGAAGTTCAAGTGGCAGCATATAGACTGAACTTTGCTGCCAATGACGGTTTTGCTCCTTCTGACGGGTTCGTTATGGTTACACTGCTCACGCTCGTCGCTGGTCAAGGTTAAAGTGGCCGCCCGTTCCAAGAACGTCAAGGAGTAACGACCTAGCTGGTCCTGCGTCTGTCTATAAGACCCTCTTATGATGGCGTCTCGCACAACGTCAGTCCACTTCTACCTTCACTTGGTTCCAGAGATAGTACTTTCTGCTGGAACCACCAATAACTATGAAGAAAGAATAGAAGCGAAATGCTCTTCTAAGTATTGCGTTTTCCGACACATAGTTATGTGCCCCCCTATTTCTATTTCACCATCCCATTTAACTCGGAATAACTCTCGATGAGTATTAAACTTAAGCTCTCGAGAGAAACCTCTCTTTACATTTAAAGTGAACAGTTATATATATTGATTTTACATTTAAATGAAAATGTTAATAATACAGATAGAATATGTTTACATTTACATTTCCACTGTTTGAAGAGTGTTCACAATATAAATTGAATATGTTTTCATTTATATTTACACTGATTGAAAAGTTTTAAACTTCCATTAATTTTAAAGTGAATATGTTTTCGTTTACATTTACACTGATTTGAAACTGAAAAAATATACATCATTTCTTTCATCTTTTCCTCCTTGTTCCATATGGAACAATGGACTACTTTATGCTTTTTTAGTTCTCTTTACGAAACTAGCAGTACAGCAATCACCAGCCCTTGGCAGTGGTGGTTCATCATTCTATACGCTGAGGTTGCCAGCCTCAAATAACTTGGACATAAACTAGCAATTGTCACATATTAAAATTTACATGGCCACATACATACAAGGGGCTTGACATAAGTCTTGGGCCTGACCATGAAGGACATGTCACAGTGAGCTGAAATTTTGCATAGTGTTTATTCCTTTTCAATATAGCCACCGTCTGAATTGACACACTTCTGCCATCTCTGCTTGACCTTGAAAAGACCTTGGGAGTAAAACACCCTATTTTTCAAACTAAACCAGTCATCACATGCCAGTATAACTTCTTCATCGCTGTCAAAATGATTTCCTTTTAGCTGTTTTTTAAGGTTTGGGAATAGAAAAAAGTCTGATAGAGCCAAATCTGGAGAATATGGTGGGTGTGGAAGAATTTCAATATTCAAATCGTTGGCTGCTAGCTGCACAAGCCGTGCTTTGTGAGAGGGCGCTTTGTCTTTAAGCAAAGGAAGATTTTGAGTACGCGTTATCCCTCGTTTCCTGGTCACAACCTTTCTTAGTTTGGTGAGAAGATCTGCATAGTACTGTCCATTAACTGTGTTGCCACGAGGCAGATAATCTTTCAACAGGACACCTTTGGCGTCCCAAAAAACCGTCAGCGTCACTTTTCCTGCAGATTTCTGCGCTCTCGGCTTGACATGTGTTGGGGAGCCCGGGGTTTTCCATTGCATGCTGGCAATTTTGGATTCGGGGTCATAATGGTGTACCCAAGTCTCATCTACTGTCACCATGATCTCCAAAAAGTTTTTTGACTGACACTTTTTGAGCAACTGTTGACAGCAATTTACCCTCGTTTGCTTCTGTTCACGTGTCAACAGTCGCGGAACCCAGCGTGCACACACTTTTCTCATGTTCAGTCTGTTGTGTAAAATTCTATAAACTGTTCTTTCATTCAGTTTTACTCTACTAGCTATCTCCACAATTGTCATTTTTTGATCCTGGTCAATGATTTTCTTCATTCTTGTTGCATTTTCATCGTTGCACTCTGAGGCTGGTCTACCAGATCTCGGCAGATCAGCAACATTTGAGCGGCCGCACTTAAACTGTTGACACCAGTTTTTTTTACCGAAGTATATGAAGGACAAGAAACACGAAACACTGGTTCCATCTCCCTGTGTATTTCTGTAGGTGTTTTTCCCTGAAACATAAGAAATTTTATCACAGCTCTGGCCTCCTTCGTTTCCATTGTTTTGTCAAATCTTTGGAGCAGCAGATCCGGTCAATAGGGTACATTGCGCCGTGCACCGTAGCGGGAAAACCCATTGAAGAAACAAACGCGTACTTCACACATTCAGTGCAAATATGATTAACTTTAAATGTGCCAAGTTTCATCTTCCTCCTGTGACTCCTTCATGGTCAGGACCAAGACTTATGTCAAGCCCCTTGTATATATGTTAGTTCACATGTTAATAATAAAATATAGAATCTAAAATCACAACTTACGCCAATCCTGGCTCACAGACGTTTTGCTCAGATGAATAAAAGAGACTTGAATCAGTCTATTACATGCGTCGGTGGTAGCGTTTCTTTAATAAGATAATTCCCTCTATGACTCCGTGTGTTTCAGTTTCCTCAGATATTCCGGTTTTCCTTATTGAAAATGTTAGAGATTTCCTGGGTTGCATTGTAAGTCCTGATGAATACTCAAATAAAAGGTGCCTGGTCTGCAAAATGGAAATTCTGACTTCTAATTACTGGTAAGTCTGGTGTCTTTGGCAGCGTGAATCTCACAGTGAACTAGACTGACTGAAGCGTCAGGTTATATTCACTGTCCTACTCTGCTCTGTTTGTTATGGAACTCATATGATCAGCCAATCTGATTTGAATATTGTGTATGACTCATCTAGTGCAAAATAAATTTCAAACATTACTTTTCTGAAAATGGGCTGTAAACATTCGATTGCCTGGCAGACGAACTCACAGAGATATCTATAAACTGTGTTTCAGATGTAACAAATTATTACTTTATCAGAAAGTAATCTCTTTGTAACAAGGTGTACCGGAAACGCTTATGTCATGCTTGACTGTCCAGAATGTGTCGCACAGACGATTAATATCTTATCTGCCGCGCACCCGGGCCTAATCTTAGCAAAGCTCTACCGCATCAAGCAAAATGTGATTATTATCACCTACAAGGAGTGTTAAAATGATTTGACAATATCAGATATCTACTAATTAGCAGAGAAAGAAAGAAAGAACGTGCGACAATTGTAAGCACGCAATAAAATGCGTACCTGAAATGTACCAATTACTACCGTAGGGAAACAGAGATTAGGAAGAAGAAGGGGTCGCCCCTATCTTTTCTGTGACAGGCATTCAATAAACTCATGTCAAGTCCTCTTGCCACATGCCATCAGCTCAGTGTCTTCCTTATTTTCTTCTTTATTTCTGCCTCCAGTTCTCTTCTCCGTGTGTGTTTTTTGTTTGGACTACTACCTCTGCCTCTCTTTCCCTGGGCATTCCAGAACTGATTTGTCATGCTATCCATATTTGTCCTCAATGTATATCCTTTCCATTGCCATCATCTTCTCTTCTCTTGTTCCACTGGCACTTGTCTGGTTCTTGTCATCAGTTCCACATTAGTCACCTTATCATACCATTTCAAGCCTTCTATTTTACGCAGACACCCATTTCTGAAAGTCTGTCGCATTTTAGTTGTTGGATTTATTGCTCTCAATTTTTCACAACCACACAATGGGTATTGACATTCTAGTCGAAGATTCTTATTTTTATTTTGTTGTTACGTCCATTTTCGCACAACCATTTATGATGCGAGACTTAACAGATTACCAGATGCCAAAATCTAACTATGTTAGAAGTACTTATGTACGCATCTATGTATGTGATAATAGCTTAAATTTATTATGCACCACAGAGCACAAATTTGGTGCGATATATTCGTTGGTTGCCACAGAGAACGCTTACGCGTCATAGAGCGAGAGACAAGATGCCGGCTTTACAAGACAGACGTTCTGGTCTCTGAGTCCCATATTGGGGGAATAGTTGATTATGATAATATATTTGCTACCTTCCGGGGTGAAGCGTTAGCCACAGCCAATTCTGGCTCGTCTTCGTCAGTATCTCAACGTGATACTCGATGTTAGTACTTTTCAAGATTCTGGCAGAGCTTCAGTAAGGCTGTTCATGACCTACTGCTAGTGCGTCCAGATCCTCTGCGAAGTAAGATTGAAATTGATGTTTTTAATGAAGTCTCTAGGATCTCAAAAGATGTCCGGCTAAATATACATAAGGATCTTTGATCAAAGATAGGATCTGAAAAGATGTAAATAATCTTCACTTCAATACTTTTGCCGTTCACGGGTTGTCCAACGGTCATTGAGGTCAATCAAGTTTGACGTTGTAAATGATCTACATGCTGTATTCTTACTGCCATGCCTGATGTTCCAGTGTGTCGTCATTGTGACGACTTGCCCAATCTTCTCTTCATTTTTATTATTATTTACGAGCACATCATTTTTTATCATCTTCAATGCATGATCGAAAAGCCCGTAAAGTCCCGAGAAATGTCACTTGCGGATATTCTCCTAGCGTTCAGTGATTTTCTCCTCGAGTCTAATGCTATTTTTAGATACCACGTCATTGTTGACCCCTGACCTCGGTAGCTAGAAACCCGCTTTAATTTAAGACAAGACTGCTTAAACTTAGATAGAACCAGTTTATACCACTTTCGGAACCCCCCACGTGACTTTTAACGTTATTGATTGGAGCGTCTATATGATGCTAAGGTCACATGATGCACGCTACGGATCACGTGTCCAAGCGGAAACGACCCGCTAAAAGTGCGGCAAATCCAGCCATTTTTCACTTGCCCAGGAAACCTCGAGACCGCTAGACTAATCCCGATATCGGCGAATTCACGCATTAAAAGCACTGAAGCCACGTGTCTAAATTGCGGGTTAGCGTCCATCTGAGTAGTCTATGGTGGAGCCTTGCACGACAGTCCAATCTCAGAGCAGAATACGGAGTCGAGCACAGAGAAGGCAAATCCGAACCATTCAAGACCTACCTGGGGCAACGTCAGGAGACCGGAGAACTAACCACGCTTCACTATCAGCCAGGGGCTGAACAGATAAGTTCCTCGAAAAAGGGAACTCACCTATATCAATGCCATATTTTTGTCATCTATGATGAAAAACACTTGATGTGAGACACATAGTACATACAGCAGACACTAATTCCATCGACAGTATTATCATTCACCATCTATTCATTTTAGTTGCAATAAACCAATTGGGTGTATATAATGTACCCCATGCTTTGTTCCTTCTATTAGATGTTGAATATTGTCTGATGTTTATCTTCCTTTATAAGGGAGGGGGGGGGTGGGGGCTCGTAAAATATAATATAATTTAAAGGATAATAATAGATAACTGAGAAGGGGACTATGGTAGCGAGAGACCAAATATCTCCTTACAACCTTTTCCAGACCTTGTCTAGTTAGGAGAATTTACCCTCTTCGTCACCCTTCAGAAGTGGGAAAACCCAACAGGAATTCTTGAGTCAAATTTTCCACATTCATATCTATTATTTCTTCTAATAAATTCTTATCCTTCAAACGCTACGTAACAGTCGTATGATGATGTCGTCCACGTTTTGACAAATAAATTCGTTGTAGAAACTGTCCTTCAAGCCCGGAGTTCAGCGTCCATCAATTACACCTGAATGTTGGTTTGCATATTGGCATTGATTCATTATTATCACAGCCCATAGACATATCGTCATTAGGGTCACTATATTAGTTGGCCACCTGTAAGCCCGACCAAACTGACTTAAAGTCAATAGCCTGATTGACTATTAGTATAAGACACGACCAATATGCACAAGAAATAACTGTCGCATCGACTGAAGGTCAAAGTACATACAGAAGTAAACAGCGTATCAGCCGATGGCCAAAGAACATAACGAAAGTTAAAAGAACACTATACTATATCATCATCTCCAAAAATCAAACTACAACAATTGTGCTTCATTTCTTTTGATTTCCGTATATTTCCCAAAGCAGCACACGCTTCTCTAACCTTTTCTATCCTTATTTAGATATTACTCTTTAACCTTCCAAGTTTGTTTATATTGCTTCCTGGATGTATGTCTGCTTTTACAACTTGTAGGAAGTGCTGATACAGGTTCATTATGTCTTTATTCTTGCCTGTGTACCTAAATGATGATATGAATTCATATTACACATATAATTTGTGTTTTTTAGTTCTTGTGCTGCCGGCCGTTATGGTGTGATAGCTGAATTCTGATCATTGTGCTGTTCAGTATTTGTTTAGTTGAAGACCTGTATTTTTTTCATCCGTGTGCTACATACCGAAAGGGGGACAATGAATAGTAACATTGTACCCTACAGGATGTTGTAAAAAGCGAATAAAAAGGGCTGGGTATGGGGCTTGTTACCCCATCCCGTAAAAAAAAAGACTTGTAACCTCAAAAACGTCAACAAAAACCATGGATAAGTCAAATATGGAATGTAAATCAATTCAGCCGCCCAAGACGAAAGACGGTGCTCTGGAAAGGAAACGCAAGAAGCTACTCAGAGAACGGCGAAAGGAGTCTGGGTTGCCGACTAACCCTTTTTCGTCTTGGAGAATGCCCAGGATTGGCACCTGGAATGTTCGCACTCTACACGAACAAGGGAAAACTGCACAAGGAGCAGCAGAAATGATAATTACAGGATTAATATCCTGGATCTCTGCGAGACTCGGTGGAAGGGCGTAGAGAGGAAGAAATTGATTACAGGAGAAATGGCGTTGTCCTCAGGACATGAGGAGGGAAGAACCCACCACAGTGAAGGGGTGGCTCTAATGCTGTATAGGAAAGCACAGAAGGCACTTATAGAATGGGAAGCAATGGGATCCCGAATAATAACAGCAGTGTTTAAAACAGCCAAAAAGAAAATAAATATAAACATAATCCAGTGTTATGCACCAACGAATGATAAAGAAGAAACTATGAAAGAAGAGATTTACACCAGACTGCAAAATGTCTTAGATAAAAAGGAAAGAAAGGACATTATAATTTTGATGGGGGACCTAAACGCAAATATAGGAAGAGACAACACCGGCTTTGAAGAAATCATGGGAAAACATAGATTAGGTATGATGAACGAGAATGGGGAACTATTAGCTAACTTCTGTGCTTCAAATCAACTAACTATCGGAGGAAGCATATTTCCACATAAAAGAATTCTTAAAGCGATATGGATATCACCAGACCACAGAACTGAGAATCAGATTGATCACATATGCATAGATAAGAAGTTTAGGTCATCATTATATGATGTAAAAGTATATAAGGAGCAGATGTGGTATCATATCACCATCTTCTGTTCGCCTAAACTAAATTAAAACTCAAGAAATTAACAACATTACATAGTTATAGACGACAGTGTAACGTGGGATATCTATGAAATCCGGAAATAATAGAAAAATTTGCAATCGCAGTATCCAACAAATACCAAGTACTCCAACAGCTGGAAGATGAAACACATACGGAAGACCATTGGCAATAAGTAAAAAATATATGGAGCGAGACAAGTGAAGAGGAGCTGGGAAATAGAGAACATCAGCACAAAGCATAACAACAGAAACCATATACAGGATAGAAGGCAGGAAAAACACGAAAGCAGATTTAAACAGAAGCAAAACCAGAAGCTCCAAAGCCAAGGCTCATGAAGTGTACATAAAAGTAAACAAAGAATTAAGAAGAAACATCAAAAGAGACAAGAGGAAGTATTTTGAAGAGTTGGCAAGGGAAACAGAGGAAGCTGCAGCCAAAGGAAATATGAGGGGCCTGTACAACAACACAAAGAAGCTAACAGGGAATTATAAACAAGCAAATGGCCTCATCAAAGATAAGAATGGAAAGTTGCTTAATAATATAAAGAACAAATGAGATGGACAGAACATTTTGAGGAATTTCTCAATAGACCAGCTCCAACAAATCTCCTAGGCGTCCAGTCAGCAGAAGAGGAGCTACAAATCAACTGTGAACGACCAAGTAGAGAAGAAATAAAGAAAGCCATAAAGCTTCCGAAAGATGGAAAAACCGCTGGTCGGATGGTATTCCAGCATAAGCCATCAAAACGGATATTGATACCTCTACAGAGATATTATATAAATAACTTGGCAAAGTCTGGGAGAGAGAAGAAATACTAGCACTAGCAGAAAGGAAGGAAGGTTATCTGGTCAAATTGTCTAAGAAAGAAAATTTACAAGAGTCCATAAATTATAGAAGAATAATGTTACTATCAGTGCCAGGAAAAGTATTTAACAAAATCATCCTTTTAAAAGTCCATAGTCAAGTAACTGAGAGGTGAACAAGCAGGTTTTCGACAAAGCACATCCTTTACAGACCAGATAGCCACATTGAGAATAATAGCTGAACAAAGTCTGGGGTACTTGTGCGTTAATTCACCGGGTAATAATTATTTTGCAAATTTATTGCCCAAACCGATCACCGTACTCTTTCTTGACTGAAAACGTGACATTTCACATTGTGAGCTCTCCCCCATTTGTAGTGTAGAATTTTTTATTTTTTTTTCTTAAATTTTTTATCCCTTAAATTATGTGTTTTGGCGCGGCTTTGGAGCCCGTATTTTTTTTTAAAAGTTTATAAACCAATAGAACGGAATTGAATCAGTTCTACAAGTTAACGGTACACCGGAAACAAGGGAAATCGCTGCCGTTGCCTTCTCTACCTCAAGATCAGAGTGAGGTACCCATTTACAGCTGGTTTGACTGATGCGTGACACCTGTTCCCTTCCTCGCTGCCGTTGCCTTCTCTAACTCAGGATCAGAGTCAGGTACCCATTTACAGCTGGTTATGGAATGTTAGAGACTTCACCATACTAGGTCCAGCATCGAGAGGTGGGGAGACCAGTTTCCTTCCTCACTGTCTTTTCCTTCCCTAACTCAAAGTTAAGTACCCATTTATAGCTAGGTAGGCCCCATCTCTCGAAAATGACTGCTTCTGTACGCAAACAGTTAAGATCAAAGTAATAAAGAGTCACACTAAGTCATCATGTTATGCTATTTCTCTCACAATTTCGTGACATCAAATGAAAAGGCGCTAAAGATGGCATACATCACAAGATCATTGGTTCAACGCTCGTATTAGAAGATGACCAAAAAATGATGTACATATTTATTGGCGCGGGGCCCTAAAAGAAAGGGGCTCGTAGCATATGCTACTTTTGCTACTACGTTAATCCGGCTCTGATTAGGTAAATATTTGACAAGGATCAGTGTATAGTGAGGGAGGGGACCAACTCCCCACCAAGCCCTCCACACCCAGCGGTGAAAACAAATAAAGGCTTTCTTGCCAGGGTACAGTTTTGTTGGTTTTGGGGGCCCTAAACAGGACCGTGGTCCAGTTTTGTGGGCCCTGTAAAAAAACCGTGGTGGGTAAATTTTTGTGGGTTTTGTGGGCCCTGAATAGGACCGTGGTAGGTGCAGTTTTGTGGGCCCTGAAAAGGACCGTGAGGGGAACAGATTACCAAAGATCGCTGAAGCTTGGCACATATCAGGACATACACATGTTCGTTCGTAGCTGCATAATTTACAGAGGAGGCCAAAATTCTGCAATGTCAAGCAGTATACTGTGGGTACCTGACTCTGATCCTGAGTTAGAGAAGGCAACGGCAGCGAGGAAGGGAACAGGTGTCACGCATCAGTCAAACCAGCTGTAAATGGGTACCTCACTCTGATCTTGAGGTAGAGAAGGCAACGGCAGCGATTTCCCTTGTTTCCGGTGTACCGTTAACTTGTAGAACTGATTCAATTCCGTTCTATTGGTTTATAAACTTTTAAAAAAAAATACGGGGGGGGGGTTGAGGGCGGGTCTGTCGTAAGCGTCTCAACTATGAATGCAAGAGACACGCTTTTTTTTTAACTTGCCTCCCAAATCACAATGTGAAATCAACATTTTTCGGTCAAGAAAAAGTACGGTTCTCAGTTTTGGTAATAAATTTCCAGAATTTGATTTAACCGGTGAATAAACGCACAAGTACCAAGTCTGGAATGGAATTCTCCACTATAAATCAGATTTGTTGATTATGAAAAGGCATTTGACAGTGTAGACAGAGAATCTGTTTGGAAATTGATGAGTTGTTGATTAGCTAGGGCTGCTGAGCTTGTCACTCTTTAGCAGTCAATGCCAAGCTGAAGAATTTGTGCATGTGTTCTGCAGATGTTGAGTGGTGCTGTATAGAGTGTTTGTGATTGTTGGGGAGCCCGGCAATAGCTTTCGTCTTTCTGTGGAGAGTCCTAGGCAAGGGAGCAGTACATGCTGTACTGTCTCATACCGATGGGTACAGTTGCAGCAATTAGGCTCATGTGTGGGGTTTCATTTGTTTAAGTGCTTGTTGAGTCTCGTGTGGTCTGTTTGTCGTAGGTTATTAATGTTGTTAATTTTGTTGGGATGGGCCATTTCTTTATTCTAGGCACGTCCAGTAGACCCTTTTGCCCATCGGTTCAGCCATTCCTCTTTGAAGTTGTTTTGGAGTATTCGTTTAGCTGTCTGCATGTTTGCTAGAGTGTTTATTTCAACCATGCTTGCTTCTAGACTTGCTAGTATGTCTGCTTTATGGTTGCCTGGTATGTCTCTGTGCCCTGGAGAGTGACCCTGATGTCGTACTTCGGAAATTGATGAGGGATTATGGAGTTCCCATGAAGACCATTAATTTAATAAAGAAAACAAATGAAGACATGACATGCAGAGTTCTTCATGAAGGACAACTAACAGAACCGTTAGGGATTAGAACGGGAGTACGACAGGGATGCCTCTTGTCTACATTTCTTTTCTTACTAGCATTAGAATGGGTTATGAAAATATCAACATCACACAACAGAAATGGAAACCAATGGAATCTGACTAAACAGCTTGATGATCTAGATTTTGCTGATGACTTGGCTCTTCTGTCCCGTAACCGTAATCAGGTGCAAGACAAATTGAAAACACTCGATGAGAGGTCACAGCAAATGGGTCTGAAAATACACAGGGAAAAGACATAAATAATGAGAATAAATGCAGGTATTGATAACAAGGTTGAACTTGAAGAAAAATCAATAAAAATATGTAGAATCGTACGTATCTTGGCAGCAATTGAGACAAAGTTGGAGGGACAGACAGTGATATCAAAATAAGAATACAAAAAGCAAGAGGTGCTTTCATTGCAATGGGAAATATATGGAGATTAATAGAAATTGGATCCAACACGAAAATAAAAATCTTCAACTCAAATGTCAAGTCAGTCCTATTGTATGGCTCTGAAACATGGAGAACAACAAAAACAACAACCAAAAAGCTACTGACTTTCATACATGGTTGTTTGCACAGAATACGATTGAAATGGTGTGACAAAGTCACAAATGTGGAACAGATAACCAGAACCAGACAAGTGCCAGTGGAACAAGAGTTGAGAAGAGGACGCTGGCGATGGATAGGACACACATTGAGAAAACCTGTTGGTAGTATTACAAGGTAGTCCTTGTTCTGGAATCCCTGAGTAAAGAGAGGCAAATGTAGACCAACAAAACACATGGAGAAGAAAACATGAATTGAAAATTATGAAGAAAATACGGAAAGATCTTGAGCGGATGGCACGGGACAGGAGAACTTGGCATGTGCTTGATGAAGGCCTATGCTCCCTGGGGAGCTAAAGGGTATTGATTGATTGCGTTATTTGATTATTGTGTTATCTATCTTTGGTCTTTTAAACACTTTTGTCTCTGTATTTCATTCATTCAGTGCCATTCTGACACCATTAATCATATTTCTCCGTGTCCTACAACGTTTGGTGTCTTGAATCAGCTGTGCTTTCAATCTCTTCTCATGTCACGTGGCCAATGTGTTGAGATGTTTCTTCCTCTGTTTTTCCTGTTCATCTGATTGAGCTAAATTTACACGTTGTTACCAGATTTACTACCAGACAGTCCCGTTTCTGAAATCCCCATGGTAAGAGGGGCAGAGACTAAGGAACACATAGGATAGAGAACTGGAGACAGACATGATAGGGATGATGAAAACATGGGCAGACTTGAGCTGATGGCACAGGACAGGAAGACTTTGTATGTATTTTTTGAAGGCCTATGCTCCTTGGGCAGTTGAAAGGTGAAAGAAGAAGATCAGATTCTATAGTTTTTCTCTTCTTATGGCCAGTCCACAGAATCTTTAATGACTGCGCTTTTTATTGTACTTTCTTTGCGCCTCGGTGAACTTCCTCTTTGAATGTTCTGGCTGTCCAAGACATCCGGTGTATTCTTCTCAAGTCGCCGCATCTTTGCTGCCTCCAATTTTCTCATCCTTTTGTCTTTCCATTTATCTCAGGCATCACTAAAATGTTATATTGTGTTGCACCTGGGCTATATGATTAATTGTCTAGTGTACGTATTGCCAGCTGCTGTCTGGTCAGGTGTGTGTGTTGTATATTGCTTGTGCTGCCTGATGTGTGCACTTTCTACTCTGTTCACACTCATCACCGTTCCTTGATGCTGACCGTAGAACAAAGTTATTACTTTCTCGTAATCTTCCAGTTTATTAGCGATGTAGGCCCAAGTTTTTTCTTTCTATCAATCCAATAAACCGTCAGTCCGTCCGTCCATCCATCCAACCATACACCCATTCATCCATCCATACATCCATACATACATACATCCATCCTTTCTTCCTTCCACCCAGCCATCCACCTCCATCTATGCATCCTGCCATCCATCCATCCGCCAATACATTCATTCATCTATCCCTCAGTCCATCCTTTCATCCACCCTTCCATCATCCATCCTTCCATCTGTGTATTATCCTTCCTTCCATCCATCAATCCATCCTTTCATCCACCATTCTGTCATCCATCCGTCTATATATTTTCCTTCCTTCCATCCATCAAGCCTTCTTTTCATTCACCCATCCATCCATCTATCCATCCATCCGTCCTTCATTCCTACCATATTTTCTTCCATTCATCCATCGAACCATTCGTTTATTTCCACTCAAGCGTGCATTAATTCAGGCACTCGTCCACCGTTCCATGTCACTATCATGTCACTAGTCACTGCGTTATATTATCCCATTATCTTGAACATTATTCTATAGGTCTGTTATCGAGGCACTTATGAAGAAAACTTTTAATAATGGGAGGATAAGTGACGTAGCCGACACAGTTGTATACTTACATTGACATATGTTTCTTGCTGTGATGAACCATGATCCTGTCTTCGAGACAAATAAACACTGGCTCACAGTTTTATAGGTAAAAAGATCAAGACAAGAGACAGGAAAGAGTCTATCAGAGTGTACCATCAAGACAAGAGACAGAAGACGTTGGAGATCCATTGCAGCCGATCTTTGATGTGGAGATATTACATAAAGAGAAATTAAGGGAAAAACAGAAATACAGTATAGCAGTAAGTAAATAATACAAATAGAGACACGTCGATGTAATACAACTAGCAGAAGAAATCAGTTTCCTTAATGCCTTGGCTCCACGTTAGCAATAGACGGATGATTATTTTAAAAAATAAATTTGTTCTTAGTTTTTGGTGAGGAATAGATAAAGTGACTACTGAACATCTACTTCAAAGACGCCCAACATATGAGTAACAGGTAAAGCACAAGATACAGTCACCAGTGGCATTACTGGACAACCTAGATACAGGGTCCGTCGATTATATTAGGGCACGTGTCCAAATATAAAACCCTAGCGGCCTGGTGCAATTAAAAGACGAGAGATTGGACAGAGGGTTGGAAGCGAGAATTAAACAAATGAATACAGCAGTCATTCCCAAAGTTTAAGTTTATATTGATTCTTCTTGTTCGTATACTCTCAGACGTCTTCTTGACTATTTTCAAAGAAAGATTGAGGGTTTTTGTATCTCCATAGAGTTTTTCCACGGGTGATACTAATGACATCCATGTGTGGTTTCTCAAACTTTTTTGTGAGGAAGTTTGTGCAATATGAAAATTACACCATAAAGAAATTATAAGACCTAAGCGGGTTTTCAACGAGTAATAAATTTACTTTTCACAGAGCAATGCTCGCCTTCTCTTCAAAAGTTGGTGGGAATGTGTCACGGGTTGCCGCCCCTTTGCTCTGCAGTGATGGTCCAACAATGGCCAAAACCAAAAGTACATAATGTGGGTCTTCAAAGGCATCTACCGTCGCACAAGATTACTCTTGGCAGAGATACTGATAGAAGGATTATGATGCTTCTACCTCGAGGGAGAGTTCACAAGATATTTCAGAAGTCAAGAACAGTGATGAATGTGTCTTGTCACAGTTAACTTTTTATCTGCCCACAACGTTTATGAAGAGGTATGTAATATGATTTAGCTAGTTCAAGCCCCCAACAGATTGAATTCATTCAAATCTTAATTTAGTAGCTCTTCTTTAAGTGTATTTAAGGCGACTGATGCATACGGGCAATGAAGAGAAACAAAGGGCCAGATGGGCTGACTATTTTAAGGAAATCCTAAACTGAAACTAACCAATGCAGAGTTGCTACACTAGCTCTTCAAGAAAATCTGGAAAACAGAGGCCATCCCAAAGAGCTAGAAGGAAGGCAGCATTATCAAGCTGCCAAAGAACGGAAACTTGACCGTATGAGGCAACTGGAGGGGTATAACACTGCCAGCAGTGGCAGAAAAAATTTTGACCAGAGTTTTGTTGGATCGTATTAAGAATATGACGGTATTGCCTACCCTGCTTTGCAGTAGTGATCCAACAGTGGCCAAAACTCAAGAGTATCTGTTATAGGCTTCAATGGAGTCTATCTTTACACAAGATTACTCTTGGCAGAAATGTCGATAGAAGAGTAGTAAAGCTTATATCACTTGGGAGTCTACATTAGATATTCAGATAAGCGAAAACATTGCTGGCTGTCGCTAAGCGCGTTAATTCTATAATCTGCCGACACTTTTATAAAAAATGTAGGCAATGGTTTATTCTAGCTCGTTAAGCCCTCACCGCTGAGTAAGTCAGTGGAATTAATATTAACTGGGAGACTTTTTCAGGCCATAAATCGAGTATTCCTCAGCAAGAGAGAGGTTGGTAGGAAAACGAAGATGGCTGTATACCGCTCCACCTATGTCCCAGTCTTGACATATGGATGCGAGTCATGGGCAATGACTAAAATCCACAAAAGCCGGATCCAAACCTCAGAAATGAGGTATCTGAGGAAGGTGGTTAAGGTAACAAGAAGAGACATGGTCCGCAACCAGACGATATGTCAAGGCCTAAAATGCCACCCCCTGCAGACCCAAGCAGAACAGTCCCAACTAAGATGGTTTGGCCATGTCTGCAGAATGGGAGAAGATCGGCTACCACGACAAGCATGGGAAACAAAGAGCCAGGGATCCAGACCCCTAGGACGACCCAGAGTCCGCTGGGAGGACAACATTAGACAATCTTTGAAGGACCGAGGACTAGAATGGAACCAGGCCAGGAGGAAGTCAGCCGATAGGATAGTCTGGCGCTCTCTCTTCCAAACCTCTACACCTCACGGTAGAAGGGGAACGACTAAGTAAGTATATATATATATATATATATATATATATATATATATATATATATATATATATATATATATATATATATATATATATATATATATATATATATATATATATATATATATATATATATATATATATATATATATATATATATATATATATATATATATATAGCTCTGTTTAGAGTGTGTGTTTAGTAACTTTGACTGAGACAAACATGTAGTACATTTAAGGGGATTGACTCGAAGTTAAATTTGTAACATTACAAATAACAAAATTTAATAATCACTGTAAGTTTCAACAGTTGGAAAATAATTTGAATATTTATGAAAAGGATTTTCATCACTTGGATGGGATTTAACTGAATAAAGGTGGTCACTATTGGCAGCGGATATTTTCACTTAGCTGCCAATGGTAATTTCTTCTCCCTCTGGGTCAGTTCCTATCTCTCTGCTTTCGCTCGTCTTTGGTCAAATTTCAGGCGCCGCGCGTTCCCACGTTCCCAGAACGTCAAGTTGGTTCTGCGCCTATCTATAAGACCCTCTTATGATGCCGTCTCGCAACACGTCAGTCCACTTCTACCTTCACTTGGTTCCAGAGATAGTACTTTTTCTGCTGGTACCACCAATAACTGGTAATAGAAATAGAAACGAAACGTTCTAGTAGTATACAATGGAGGAAACGAGTCTCATTCAGGCGGAGGGGCATGACTTTTATATAACAAAATACTCGATCGATTTCAGGCGGAGGAATTTCAGGCGGAGGCGCATGACTTATATAACAAAATACTCGATCGATTTCAGGCGGAGGAATTTCAGGCAGAGGGGCATGACTTTATATAAGGAAAATGTGGTGGCGCGCTGTGGTGGCGCGTGACATTTTATATAAGGAAAATGTGGGGACGCGCTGTGGTGGCGCATTACTTTTTATATAAGGAAAATGTGGTGGCGTGCTGTGGTGGCGCGTGACTTTTTATATGAGGAAAATGTGGTGGCGCGCTGTGGTGGTGCGTGACTTTTTATATAACAATATATTTTAGCCGGGGTGAGTTCCTGGCATCCTGGTAGTGTGTTGCTATGTTGTTGATTATTTAGGTATACACATAGACAATATTTAGACAACAGTTATACGATATATATTTAGAATAGGAAGATGATATATTTAGTCAATATATTTACAACAGTTATATGATATATATTTACAACAGTTAGACGTATATTTACAATAGGTAGACAACAGTTATATAGACATGGGTAACAAAGAATTTAGTTAATATATTTTATTTTATATTCAATACTGTTTTGTAGTAACAAAACATATAGGAGCATATATTGACATTGTTATATATTAGCAATCAACACATAGGAGTATACATGTACAGTATTTTTTAACATTACATGAGTATATATTATCGTTGTACAATTTTTTATATATTTATATTGGAAGATGGAAGGTATTCAAAATTATATGATCACAGATTGGAAGACATAAAATATAATATAACACTTGGGTACAGCTGCAGACCAGACCTAGAGGGGTGTCGTCACATTGTCGCCGTAAAAATAGAGAGGTGCGTGTTTTGTGTTGGGTGTATGTAACTAAGTGTGTGTGTACAGAGAGTTTAGATGTTGTATTGTATTTGTGTTGTATTGTGTATACCTGTAGGTATCTGTGGGTGTACATAGTGGAAGAGAGAGAGAGTTTAGATGTTGAGGGGAGATGTGGTGACGTTGTCAGGATGCACATGTGATGTGTTATTTAGACATATATACATAATATATACATATATACATATACATATATATATAAAATATAAAAAAATCGATAATGACGGAAAAATAAAAAATCGATAATTAGTAGGTTACTAAGGGGGTTTTTGAAGTGAGTGGAGGTTTTTTGTCCTGGCGAGGGTGACGATGTATAGGTGTAATGTAGCGGGCGGGTATAGGTTAGGGGGATTTTTTGTGTGTTGTGGTATGGTTTTGGGGGTGGAAGAGAGATATTTTAGATGTTGAGGGGAGATGTGGTGACGTTGTCAGGATACACCTGTGGTGTGATATTTAGACATATATACATACACATATACATATACATATATATATATATATATAATATAAAAAATCGATAATGACGGAAAATATAAAAAATCGATAATGTTGGCTTAGGTTACTAAAAGAGTTTTTGAAGCGGGTATTGTGTTGTTTTTTTTTTGTGCTGGCGGTGATGACTCATAGGTGTAATGTAGCGGGCGGGGTTAGGTTAGGGGGGATTTTTGTGTGTTGGTGTGTTTGTTTATACAGTCTGCAGGCGCGTGATTTTTATATAAGGAAAATGTGGTGGAGGAGCGTGGAGGAGGAGAGGTCTTGTTATATAGTAATATTTAAGTTCAATAATGGTGGGCATGTTGTTGTTGTGTTATGTGTTGTGTGTTGATTATTTTACAAACAGTTATACGTACATATTACAGACAGTTATACGATATATATTTACAATATGTAGACGATATTTAGTTATACATATATAGAAATATAAAACACTAGATACATTTGATGTGTGTGTGTGTGTGTGTGTGTGGGCGCTCGCGTGCGTGGTTATGTGTCTATGTGTGGATGTGCGCATGTACGGGTGTGGTTATGTGTGTGTGTATGTTGGGTTGTAACAGGCGGGTGTACCACCATCGAGAGGTGAGTGTGAAGTGTTTGAGACTTGCCTATACTAGGTCTAGCATGAAGAGGTGGAGTGAAGTGTTAGAGACGTCACTATACTAGGGCCAGTATTGAGAGGTGGAGTGAAGTGTTAGAGACCTGTCTATACTAGGACCAACATCTAGAGGTGGGAGTGAAAGAGACGGGTCACTATTCTTGGGTCAACGCCTAGAGGTGGGAGTGTAGTGTTAGAGACTTGACTGTACCATTTTTTGTGTGTGTGTAGGTCTCTTTTTTTCGGTAGTAGATTAAAGACATCGGCCGGCGGGAGTGAAGTGTTAGAGACATGGCTATACTAGGTTCACCATGAAGATGTGGAGTGCAGTGTTAGAGACTTTACTAGGGTCACCATCAAGAGGTGGGGGTGAAGGGTTAGAGACGTCATTATAGCAGTGCCAGCAGGAAGAGGTGGGGTGAAGTTTTAGAGACTTGGCTATACCATTTTTGTGTAGATATTCTTGTGTTGTTGTATTGTGTATGACTCGGCATTGTGTTGTCTTTTTATACAATGTTTATACAATATGTATTTTACAACAGATATTAATACGTATACACACGATATTTATACATATCATATTTAGACAGCATAAATAACATGTCATCACTTCTTTTGATGTACACCCAGTTGGTGGGAACAGGGGAAGTCATCTTAAGTGAGGTGTAAGTATCTGTCGTTATCACACCACCGCTTCAGTAAAGTATGAACGTGAGTGTCTGGGCCTTGGTCTTCCAAGTGTCTAGTTATATCAAGGAATATTTATTACAAATAAGGGAGGGAAACCTGAGGCCTGTAAACAGTAAATTAATATGAAACAAATATAAAGGTATGTTATCAGGCACTCGCAGGAAATAAAGAAGTAGAACACCAGACAACAGAAAAACAACAGACATGAGTGGCTTACCCAGGATTTGAACACTGGACCTTCCGTGCGACAACCCCGCCCAGCCATGCAAGCGAATCACACTATCCGCTCTGCCATCTACGCATCATCAAAAAATGATGTTTCAATGGCAGGTCAATAGTGCGAACCACAATACACGACACCAGAAGTCCTCCATGGGAGTGAAAGAGACGGGTCACTATTCTTGGGTCAACGCCTAGAGGTGGGAGTGTAGTGTTAGAGACTTGACTGTACCATTTTTTGTGTGTGTGTAGGTCTCTTTTTTTCGGTAGTAGATTAAAGACATCGGCCGGCGGGAGTGAAGTGTTAGAGACATGGCTATACTAGGTTCACCATGAAGATGTGGAGTGCAGTGTTAGAGACTTTACTAGGGTCACCATCAAGAGGTGGGGGTGAAGGGTTAGAGACGTCATTATAGCAGTGCCAGCAGGAAGAGGTGGGGTGAAGTTTTAGAGACTTGGCTATACCATTTTTGTGTAGATATTCTTGTGTTGTTGTATTGTGTATGACTCGGCATTGTGTTGTCTTTTTATACAATGTTTATACAATATGTATAGTCATTAATAGGCTGAACTGCCCATGGAGGACTTCTGGTGTCGTGTATTGTGGTTCGCACTATTGACCTGCCATTGAAACATCATTTTTTGATGATGCGTAGATGGCAGAGCGGATAGTGTGATTCGCTTGCATGGCTGGGCGGGGTTGTCGCACGGAAGGTCCAGTGTTCAAATCCTGGGTAAGCCACTCATGTCTGTTGTTTTTCTGTTGTCTGGTGTTCTACTTCTTTATTTCCTGCGAGTGCCTGATAACATACCTTTATATTTGTTTCATATTAATTTACTGTTTACAGGCCTCAGGTTTCCCTCCCTTATTTGTAATAAATGATTGTACAATACCAAACCTACCCACTATCCTGTTCTCACTGTTCTAGTCTACTATCATTTACTGGACACAGTATTAAGGTCCTAAGGGTCTTGTTGGATTCGGCCTATACTGCTTGATAGAAATACAACAGAGGTGATTGCGTCATTAATAGGCTGAACTGCCCATGGAGGACTTCTGGTGTCGTGTATTGTGGTTCGCACTATTGACCTGCCATTGAAACATCATTTTTTGATGATGCGTAGATGGCAGAGCGGATAGTGTGATTCGCTTGCATGGCTGGGCGGGGTTGTCGCACGGAAGGTCCAGTGTTCAAATCCTGGGTAAGCCACTCATGTCTGTTGTTTTTCTGTTGTCTGGTGTTCTACTTCTTTATTTCCTGCGAGTGCCTGATAACATACCTTTATATTTGTTTCATATTAATTTATATCAAGGAATACCAGTTTAATCTGTTTTTTTTAAACGTGTTCAGACTTGTTTCGCGCTAGTCAGGGCGTGATTATTGGAAAAACTAAGCTATACTTGATGCGTTGTCGATCTGAAAATTTATGTGTGTGTATGTGTATTTCAGGTAAGTTTAGGTATAGGGACACTGTCCAAAAGTGATCTCATTAGAACGGTGTTATCTATGTGGATGAGTTGTAGTCTTGTTACAAACACCAAGCTGATTTAGAAGTAGCTTTAACATTTTTATTGGAAGGAGTTGTGCTTGTACCTTTTACACGAATATAACAACCGATTTGTTCCAAAACCTTCTGTCTTAGATTATATCAAAAACAGAATTGTCTCTCACGTGTGCAGTGCGCATGCGTGATCGATAATTTCAGAACTCGCGCGCGCGGTTTTGTTCCACAATGGTCAGAAACCGTTATCGATATGTAATTTTGAGTGAGTAACGGTGGTTCTCGTGATGTTACAACCAGACTTAAGTGTTTTATTCGCAGGGATTCTCACGTTCTTGAATAAAATAACTGCGTGTGAGTGTAATTTAAATCTATTCACCCCAATGACCATCTAGTGCTGTGTAAGTGACCCTGCACACAGCCGTAGTCTCCAACATAAAAAATAATGTCAATCGCTCGACAAGGCCAAATAGACAGTTTTATTGAACACAACCGTAGAGATACATGTCACAGGCAGACTAGCTTATGGTACCAACTAGATACTCCTTAGTGTTGTAGTCTGTAACTGGAACAATGGGGAGGCCAGTTTCATTCATTTTTAATAAAGCCCAATACGAACGTGCTTTTACCCTCCCTTGTTTTGGAACCAGATCGATGGCCCGCGCAAAACATCGTGCGTAAATTTCTGTTCACGTCACAAGGTGAAAACACAATCGATCAATAGTAGAAATTTATAAAAGAAACAATCCTTCGTTCGTGTGTTCGAATCCCCGCGACTTAAGTTTTCAGTTTTTTTTTCATACGGGCTGCATCTGATGATAGGTTTTATATTTTCTCCCAAGCGATTCATACATACGGCGACCACGGAGATGTAGTACATTAAATAAATGTAACTAAGTTATTAAACGGGTATCTACGTTTTTCCCTGCAATTTTCAAAATTTAGTAAAATTCATTTTTAATAAAGTTCAAACACGAGCTTTTACCCTCCCTTGTTTTGGAACCAGATCGATGACCCGAGCAAAACATCGCGTGTAAATTTCTGTTCACGTCACAAGTTCAAAACACAATCGAGCAATAGTAGAAATTTATAAAAGAAACATTCCTTCGTTCTTGTGTTCGAACCCCCGTGACTTAAGGTTTCACTTTTTTCACACGGCGACATCTGATTTTCGTATTTCCATTTCTTAATTTTGGTATCACAGTTTTCATATTTCATAAGTTTTGTATCACAGTTTTTATATCTCATAATTTTGGACTCACAATTTTCATATTACCATTTCTCAGTTTTGGTATCACAACACTCACACCTCCATTTCATAATTTTTGATCACAATACTCACACTTTCATTTCATAATTTTTGTTTCACAGTTTTCATATTTCTTAATTTTGTTTTCACAATTTTCGTATTTCCATTTCCTAATTTTGGTATTACAGTTTTCATATTTCATAAGTTTTGTATCACAGTTTTTATATCTCATAATTTTGGTCTCATAATGTTCTTCTACGGACAATTAGCAGATGGCAAGAGAACAGTTGGGCGACCACAGCTGAGGTTCAAAGATGTGTGCAAGAGAGATATGAGGGCACTGGACATGAATCCAGCAACATGGGAGGATGAAGCTGCCGATCGCACTAAGTGGCGATGCTATTTACGGTGCCATCTCAGATTGGGTGAAGAGAGGCTCACACAAGAAGCAGAGGTGAGGAAAAAACGTCGAAAGGAGCACCAGGAAAATAAGCAGCTGAGGCTGTCACCTCAGGGGCGCATTCCCATAGTCAGTTATGACTGAAGGGGCTATTATTATTATTATTATAATGTTCATATTGCCATTTCTTAATTTTGGTGTCACAACACTCACACCCGCATTTCATATTTTTTGCAGCACAACACTCACACTTTCATTTCATAATTTTTGTTTCACAGTTTTCATATTTCTTAATTTTGTTCACAATTTTCGTATTTCCATTTCTTAATTTTGGTATCACAGTTTTCATATTTCATAAGTTTTGTATCACAGTTTTTATTTCTCATAATTTTGGTCTCATAATGTTCATATTTCCATTTCTTAATTTTGGTATCACAACACTCACACCTCCATTTTTCATAATTTTTTTTTTGCATCACAACACTCACACTTTCATTTCATATTTTTGGTATCACAGTTTTCCTATTTCATAATTTTGGTATCAGAGTTTTCATATCTCCATTTCATAACTTTTGTACCCACTGTTTTCACATTTCCATGTTATACTTTACAGCACAATTTTCATATAGTCATTTCATACTTCTGTACTATGCTTTTCATATCTCGCAATTTTCTTAGCATAATTTGAATCACACTTTTGTTGTTTTATATTGTTCCATTTTACAAAGGCATACTTTTTGCCTGTATTACAAATCCGTTATCTACACATATGAACAACACCGCAACTCTCTGTCTTATTTCTACATCAAGAGACAGCTGCAGCCCGACAATCTCACCACAGCACCCCCTCAACATCTAAAATATCTCTCTTCCACTATGCACACGAATACAGATACCTAGGTATATACACGCTCAAAACCATACCACTATGTACGCAACACAAACCCCGATCGATGGTCTGCGCTCGTTAGGAAAACATTATCAAATGTAATCGATGAATGAGTCATACTGTTTGTAGTCGGTTGGGGTGGGTGACGTCAGCGCTAAATATAGACTATCGGAAACAAGTTTATGTATAATAAAATAATAATACACGATGAAAATAACATAAACTTGTTTCCGATAGTCTATATTTAGCGCTGACGTCACACACCCTAACCGACTACAAACAGTATGACTCATTCATCGATTACATTTGATAATGTTTTCCTCACGAGCGCAGACCTTCGATCGAGTTTAACAACGAGTGGTAAAAAGCACGTGCGTGTTGGGTTTTCTTAAAATGGTTGAAACTGACCTCGATATTGTCCCGCTTGCAACCTGTAACACTAAGGAGTAGCTAGTTGGTGCCATAATCTAGTCTGCCTGTGACATATATCTCTACGGTTGTGTTCAATAAAACTGTCTATTTGGCCTTGTCCAACCTGGCCTTTGATATTATTTTTTATGTTGGAAACCTCGACTGTGTACGGGTCATTTACATAACACTAGCTGGATATTGAGGTGAGTAGATTTTATTACTCGAGGTTAGACCTAGTCAAGTCTCTAACACTTCACTCCCACTTTTCGCTGCTGGCTCTGGTCATGTCCCTAATACTTCACTCCCACCTCTCGATGCTAAACCTAGTATAGTTTCTAACACTCCCCTTCCACCTCTAGTTGCTGGTCCTAGTCATGTCTCTAACACTTCACTCCCTTTGGGTTTGTGTTGCGTACATAGTGGTATGGTTTTGGGCGTGTATATACCTAGGTATCTGTATTCGTGTGCATAGTGGAAGAGAGATATTTTAGATGTTGAGGGGGTGCTGTGGTGAGATTGTCGGGCTGCAGCTGTCTCTTGATGTAGAAATAAGACAGAGAGTTGTGGTGTTGTTCATATGTGTAGATGGCGGATTTGTACCACAGGCAAAAATTATGCCTTTGTAAAATGGAACAATATAAAACAACAAAAGTGTGATTCAAATTATGCTAAGAAAATTGCGAGAGATGAAAAGCATAGTACAGAAGTATGAAATGACTATATGAAAATTGTGCTGTAAAGTATGACATGGAAATGTGAAAACAGTGGTACAAAACTTATGAAATGGAGATATGAAAACTCTAATACCAAAATTATGAAATATGAAAACTGTGATACCAAAAATATGAAATGAAAGTGTGAGTGTTGTGATGAAAAAAAAAATTATGAAAAATGGAGGTGTGAGTGTTGTGATACCAAAATTAAGAAATGGAAATATGAACATTATGAGACCAAAATTATGAGATTTAAAAACTGTGATACAAAACTTATGAAATATGAAAACTGTGATACCAAAATTAAGAAATGGAAATACGAAAATTGTGAAAACAAAATTAAGAAATATGAAAACTGTGAAACACAAATTATGAAATGAAAGTGTGAGTGTTGTGCAGCAAAAAATATGAAATGCAGGTTTAAGTGTTGTGACACCAAAATTAAGAAATGGCAATATGAACATTATGAGACCAAAATTATGGGATATAAAAACTGTGATACAAAACTTATGAAATATGAAAACTGTAATACCAAAATTAAGAAATGGAAATACGAAAATTATGAAAACAAAATAAAGAAATATGAAAACTGTGAAACAAAAATTATGAAATGAAAGTGTGAGTGTTGTGATGCAAAAATTATGAAATGGAGGTGTGAGTGTTGTGATACCAAAATTAAGAAATGGTAATATGAAAATTGTGAGTCCAAAATTATGAGATATAAAAACTGTGATACAAAACTTATGAAATATGAAAACTGTGATACCAAAATTAAGAAATGGAAATACGAAAATCAGATGTCGCCGTGTGAAAAAAAGTGAAACCTTAAGTCACGGTGGTTCGAACACAAGAACGAAGGAATGTTTCTTTTATAAATTTCTACTATTGCTCGATTGTGTTTTGAACTTGTGACGTGAACAGAAATTTACACGCGATGTTTTGCTCGGGTCATAGATCTGGTTCCAAAACAAGGGAGGGAAAAAGCTCGTAATTGAACTTTATTAAAAATGAATTTTATTAAAATTTGAAAATTGCAGGGCAAAACGTAGATACCCGTTTGATAACTGGAACAAATACTTAGTTACATTTATTTAATGTACTACATCTCTGTGGTCGCCGTATGTATGAATCGCTTGGGAGACAATATAAAACCTATCATCAGATGTCGCCCGTATGAAAAAAAATGAAAACTTAAGTCGCGGGGATTCGAACACACGAACGAAGGACTGTTTCTTTTATAAATTTCTACTATTGATCGATTGTGTTTTCACCTTGTGACGTGAACAGAAATTTACGCACGATGTTTTGCACGGGATATCGATCTGGTTCCAAAACAAGGGAGGGTAAAAGCACGTTCGTGTTGGGCTTTATTAAAAATGAATGAAACTGGCCTCCCCATTGTTCCAGTTACAGACTACAATACTAAGGAGTATCTAGTTGGTACCATAAGCTAGTCTGCCTGTGACATGTATCTCTACGGTTGTGTTCAATAAAACTGTCTATTTGGCCTTGTCGAGAGTTTGACATTATTTTTTTATGTTGGAGACTACGGCTGTGTGCAGGGTCACTTACATAGCACTAGATGGTCATTGGGGTGAATAGATTTAAATTACACTCACACGCAGTTATTTTATTCAAGAACGTGAGAATCCCTGCGAACAAAACACTTAAGTCTGGTTGTAACATCACGAGAACCATCGTTACTCACTCAAAATTACTTATCGATAACGGTTTCTGACCATTGTGGAACAAAACCGCGCGCGCGAGTTCTGAAATTATCGATCACGCATGCGCACTGCACACGTGAGAGACAATTCTGTTTTTGATATAATCTAAGACAGAAGGTTTTGGAACAAATCGGTTGTTATATTCGTGTAAAAGGTACAAGCACAACTCCTTCCAATAAAAATGTTAAAGCTACTTCTAAATCAGCTTGGTGTTTGTAACAAGACTACAACTCATCCACATAGATAACACCGTTCTAATGAGATCACTTTTGGACAGTGTCCCTATACCTAAACTTACCTGAAATACACAAAAAAAAAAAAAAAATTTTAGGTATCGACAACGCCTCAAGTATAGCTTAGTTTTTCCAATAATCACGCCCTGACTAGCGCGAAACAAGTCTGAACACGTTAAAAAAAACAGATTAAACTGGTATTCCTTGATATAACTAGACACTTGGAAGACCAAGGCCCAGACACTCACGTTCATACTTTACTGAAGCGGTGGTGTGATAACGACAGATACTTACACCTCGCTTAAGATGACTTCCCCTGTTCCCACCAACTGGGTGTACATCAAAAGAAGTGAAGACGTGTTATCTATGCTGTCTAAATATGATACGTATAAATATCGTGTGTATACGTATTAATATCTGTTGTAAAATACATATTGTATAAACATTGTATAAAAAGACAACACAATGCCGAGTCATACAATACAACAACACAAGAATATCTACACAAAAATGGTATAGCCAAGTCTCTAACACTTCACCCCCACCTCTTCCTGCTGGCACTGCTATAATGACGTCTCTAACACTTCAACCCCACCTCTTGATGGAGACCCTAGTAAAGTCTCTAACACTGCACTCCACCTCTTCATGGTGAATCCTAGTATAGCCATGTCTCTAACACTTCACTCCCGCCGGCCGATGTCTTTAATCTACCACCGAAAAAAGAGACCTACACACAAAAATGGTATAGTCAAGTTTCTACACTACACTCCCACCTCTGGGCGATAACCCAAGTATAGTGACCCGTCTCTTTCACTCCCACCTCTAGATGTTGGTCCTAGTATAGACAGGTCTCTAACACTTCACTCCACCTCTCAATACTGGCCCTAGTATAGTGACGTCTCTAACACTTCACTCCACGTCTTCATGCTAGACCTAGTATAGGCAAGTCTCTAACACTTCACTCTCACCTCTCGATGGTGGTACACCCGCCTGTTACAACCCAACATACACACACACAACCACACCCGCACATGCGCACATCCACACATAGACACATAACCACGCACGCGAGCGCCCACACACACACACACACACACACACATATCAAATGTATCTAGTGTTTTATATTTCTATACATGTATAACTAAATATCGTCTACATATTGTAAATATATATCGTATAGCTGTATGTAATATGTACATATAACTGTTTGTAAAATAATCAACACACAACACATAACACAACAACAACATGCCCACCATTATTGAACTTAAATGTTACTATATAACAAGACCTCTCCTCCTCCACGCTCCTCCACCACATATTCCTTATATAAAAATCACGCGCCTGCAGACTGTATAAACAAACACACCAACACACAAAAATCTCCCCTAACCTAACCCCGCCCGCTACATTACACCCATGTGTCATCACCGCCAGCACAAAAAAAAACAACACAATACCCGCTTCAAAAACTCTTTTAGTAACCTAAGCCAACATTATCGATTTTTTATATTTTCCGTCATTATCGATTTTTTATATTTTATATATATATATATATATATATATATATATATATATATATATATATATATATATATATGTATATGTATATGTGTATGTATATATGTCTAAATAACACACCACATGTGTATCCTGACAACGTCACCACATCTCCCCTCAACATCTAAAATATCTCTCTTCCACCCCCAAAACCATACCACAACACACACAAAATCCCCCTAACCTATACCCGCCCGCTACATTACACCTATACATCGTCACCCTCGCCAGGACAAAAAAACCTCCACTCACTTCAAAAACCCCCTTAGTAACCTACTATTTATCGATTTTTTATTTTTCCGTCATTATCGATTTTTTATATTTTATATATATGTATGTGTATATATGTATGTATATATGTCTAAATAACACATCACAGGTGCACCCTGACAACGTCACCACATCTCCCCTTAACATCTAAACTCTCTCTCTCTCTCTCTCTCTCTCTCTCTCTCTCTCTCATCCACTATGTACACCCAAAGATACCTACAGGTATACAAAATACAACACAAATACAATACAACATCTAAACTCTCTGTACACACACACTTAGTTACATACACACACCCAACACACAACACGCACCTCTCTATTTTTACGACGACAATGTAACGACACCCCTCTAGGTCTGGTCTGCAGCTGTACCCCGGTGTTATATTATATTTTATGTCTTCCAATCTGTGATCATATAATTTTGAATACCTTCCATCTTCCAATATAAATATATAAAAAATTGTACAACGATAATATATACTCATGTAATGTTAAAAAATACTGTACATGTATACTCCTATGTGTTGATTGCTAATATATAACAATGTCAATATATGCTCCTATATGTTTTGTTACTACAAAACAGTATTGAATATAAAATAAAATATATTAACTAAATTCTTTGTTACCCATGTCTATATAACTGTTGTCTACCTATTGTAAATATACGTCTAACTGTTGTAAATATATATCGTATAACTGTTGTAAATATATTGTCTAAATATATCGTCTTCCTATTCTAAATATATATCGTATAACTGTTGTCTAAATATTGTCTATGTGTATACCTAAATAATCAACAACATAGCAACACACTACCAGGACGCCAGGAACTCACCCCAGCTAAAATATATTGTTATATAAAAAGTCACGCGCAACCACTTTTCCTTATATAAAAAGTTATGTGATACCACAGCGCACCACCACATTTTCCTTATATAAAAAATCACGTGCCACCACAGCGCGCCACCACATTTTCCTTATATAAAAAGTCATGCGCCACCACAGCGCACCTCCACATTTTCCTTATATAAAAAGTCACGCGCCACCACAGCGCGCCACCACATTTTCCTTATATAAAAGTCATGCCCCTCCACCTGAAATTCCTCCGCCTGAAATCGATCGAGTATTTTGTTATATAAAAGTCATGTGCCTCAGCCTTAAATTCCTCCGCCTGAAACCGATCGAGTATTTTGTTATATAAAAGTCATTATCTCCGCCTGAATGCGACTCGTTTCCTCCATTGTATACTTCTCGTTCTTCTGAGTATGGCGTTTTTCCGGCACATTTATGTGCCCCCTCTTCTATTCTACCGTCTCATGTCAGAATTTACCCTCGATGAGAATTAAATTTAATCCCTCGGGATAAAACTTCCTTTACATTTAAACTGAATAGCTTTTGCATTACATTATATTTAAACGAATAGGTTAAACGTACAGATATAATATGTTTTACATTTACATCTCCACTGTTTGAAAAGTTTTCACAATATAAATTCATTTATGTTTCATTTACATTTACACTTGTGGAAAAGTTTGAAACTTCTATTAATTAAAATGAATATTTTCACACAGACATTTACACTGGTTTAAAGCTCGAAAACTTACATTTATTTTGAAGTGAATATGTTTATGCGGACATTTACACTGCATAGAAAATGAAAGTATTATGCTTAGAATGTACATCATTTCTTTTCATCTTTCCCTCCCTGCTCCATAGGGAACCTGGAACTACTTTATGCTTTTATTCTCTTTACAAAACTGTCAATAAAGCAATCACCAGCGCGTGCAGTGGGGGTTCATGAATCATTATTCTATACGCTTAGGTTGCCAGCCACAAATGACTTTGACATCCAATAGCGAGTTTCACATATTAAACTTCACATGGTAATATATATATATATATATATATATATATATATATATATATATATATATATATATATATATATATATATATATATATATATATATATATATATATATATATATATATATGTTAGTTCACATGTTAGTAATAAAACAGAATGAAAATGCACTACTTACGCCAATCTTGGCTACAGACGTTTTGCTCAGATGAATAAGTTAAGGCACTGGGTTAGGCCTTTTATACGTATCTGGGATGTCTTTGATTTTACAATAGATTCCCCTCTGAATTTGAGTTTTTTTTTCAGTTTCCAAATCTTGATGTTCCTTATTAAAATTTGAAAGAGATTTCCTGTGCTTTTTAAGTCTTATCTGGTTCTCCAATAAAAGGTCCAGTTAACAAATAGGAATTATGAATCGATTCTTCACTCTGGCGAGGTCTGGTGTCATGGTGAGCTTGAAAATCACAGTGAGAAAATACTGCGAAAATGGTCAGGCTATATTCCACCTCAATGTTGTTATGAATCTAATGAGAAAGATCCAACTATTTCAAACAGGTCGGGTGTGGCACTTTAAAAATATTTCCTACACGGTAAATGTTTGCAAAAGGTCACGTCTCCCATATATGGTAACATGATGTCTTGCATGCACTCTCACAAACACATTTGTAGACTCATGTTGTCTAAAATGTAATAAATCCATGATTACTTTTAACCAAGTGACAGGAAGCGATTATATCACCTTTGTCTTCCCACATGTGTCACACAAACTGTAATCTCGTCATCTTACACGCGGTCTGGGGTATTACTTTACACTAGGGTCCCATTCTGACTTTGTGTTTCAGATTCCTCGGATTCCGGCTTTCCGTGTTAATGTAGGTAGAGTTATCCTGGGATATAAGTCCACAAGATGCTCAAACAAGGTCCGGTTCGATATAAATGGAATTCTCATCTTATTACTTACTCTGGCTAGGTGGTTGTCTTCTTGACGAGGTGAATTTCACAGTGCTCTAAACCGGCGAAAGTGTCAGATTATATTGCTACTTTCGTCCCACGCACGTGTTTGTTACAATCTGATCAGGTTCCATTCATGAGTGTTGTTTATAACATATAGAATTGCCCAGCCATTTGCATTCAATCATGCGTGTTATTATGGGGTTTATCTCAACAACTTCCTTCGTATATTTTAAAATATCATCTTAAAATTTAAACAAATGACCTCATCTTCCATATATGGTTAGACTTTTTCCGTTCTCATAAGTAGCCTTTCAAATTACAATTTGTAACATCGCCTGCAGATAATGTCATCGCTAATTTGTCTACTCAGACGGGTTTCCTGTAATAATTACACAGACAATGTCTGGTCGGATGTGAGTTAAGCAATTATCACCTGCACTTCCTTTTGTATTATCCGCCAAAGTGTCTGAACGCGGTCGTAGTTATCAATGCCCCCAGACTAGCATACGTCACCTATACTTTCATTTGGCCGTTTGAAGTCAATCTGGTTTTACAACTTAAGCGATTAAAATTAATCCTTAAGGATGGTCAATTACCCTTGAAATAACAATATTGCAGTATGAAAAGAGGTCAGCAAATCTAAGGCGCGGCGATGGAACAGGTTTATGTTTGTAACATGAAGAAATAAATGGATAGTTGCAGAGAGAGAGAAAAAAAAACGAGGAAAGGCAAACGGCCAATTCTGACAGAATGCTCGTTAAGATCCACTTCAATGTTATATATCAAGTATTTTAATTAGGAATTTGTTACATCTGGCTATGGTTGTGGGATAGAAGCGTCAGCTCATGAACAAAATGCTCATTGATTTTCTTTTTATGCTCCTAATGAAGCATAGAGCCCCACCATTGTAGCTGGTTCTACTTGAAACTTGCACCAAACATTCACATGCTGTTGTAGCTGTGGTTTCTGTGGCAATTTGTTTCACATGGCCAGATTGCCAGCGTCCTGCACAACTTCCCATTAGTCACATTGTACGACATGCTTCAGCGTGTAGTAGTTCTTTTCTGTTTTTGTCTCTTCAGATAGACCTCGTATCTTCAAGGGTGTCTAAATGTACATTAGTAACATGCAAACAAAACAAGAATGAAATGTGATAGAAATATTTTTAAAAAAAATACACATGTGAAACTAGCATTTTAAAAAAAAAAATTAAATTTGGCTGGTTTTAGCAACCAAGTCGGTTAACTAAGGACGCATGTCCAAATATAAAAGACCTTTTAGGTCTGATGACACTGAAGTTAGTGAAACTGGCATGGCATCGGTCTTACTTCAGTTCCTTTCGCTGGTCGTATTAAGTTTTTTTTTTTTAAGTAGTATTTTTTTTCTTATAGACCAACAGTAAAGAAAGCTGGATAAATCATTGATCAATAATTTAAACACAGCTTGGGTCAAAAATGAAAATTGTAGACAAAAAAAAAACAACCCAACCAAATAACAATAACAAACACCTATACCTGGCGTGCAAGTTTTAAGCTGAGAATTGTAGGTCACAGTGTGGCATGATGGGAACACAAAAAAGCATTCCATGACGCAGGACACAACCGTATCCTTCGTCCAGGAATCTCCCACTGACCAAATGTCATAGGCAGGTTGGGTAATTCGCACGAACACAGAAGATGTTACATTGTTTATGTCGTTTTGCCTAGTCACAGCTTTCAAACAATGTAAAAAATGTGATAATTACTATATATATATATATATATACACACACATATATACATTTATATAATTCAAAAGTTGAATTGAATATCTCAGTTCATCCCGTTTTGTTCAAGTTTGGACAAAGTTTGAAATTATTGACACAATTATCAAATGAACGTGTTTCCTTCGACCAAAAGGTCAGCTGAAAAAAAATAATACAAAAGGTCGAATAAGTGACAATAATTGATTACCAAATGAAAACAACTACACCAATAATTACTCAGGACCAAATATCTACCCTTAACAATATATACTGAAGCACATTAAAAACGCACCACCTGTATAATCAATGAACAGAGTGTGAAATGTAAATATAAATGTTTACAAGTTTACATATTTGGAATCTTTATTCATTTTCCTATGAATCCATGCTGGTCATTAATGTGTACATTTGATTGTTATGAAATTCATTGCATTCTGTGCAGGCAAGGGAGAAAACCAAAAATGCAACCAATAAAAAAATTCATTCACACTATCCTCAGTATCTGGTATGCCCACCGTGTGCTTGCAAACAAGCTTGGCAGCGGCTCCGCATGGAACGCACAAGTCTCTGAAGGAAATTCCGGGGAATCAAGTCCCATTCACGTGTAAGAGCAGTTTCGGGCTGTTGCAGATTAGCTGGAGAACCTTGCTGTAGACTCTGCGTCCAAGCTCGTCCCACAGATGTTCTATAGGGGACATGTCTGGTGACAGGGCAGGCCAATCAATCGTCACAATGTTCTGCTGCTGTAGATATTGCTGCGTAATGCATGCGGTGTGCGCATGTGCGTTATCCTGCTGGAGAAGCTGCAAGACTGGATAATTTGTGAACGCAGGAGCAACCAATGCATCCAGAACCTCATCTCGATATGTCACAGCATTAACATTTCCACGGAAGACGTGAAGAGGTAAGCGATGGTGAAAACTGAATCCTCCCCATATGTGAATACTGCCACCTCCAAATCGGTTGTGCTGACGAACACAGCAATCTGCAAAGCGCTCTCCACACCGTCGCCAAATCCGCATACGTCCATCAGCAAAAGGCTATGTTGAATCTGCTCTCGTCTGTGAATAGGACAGCATTCCATTGCAGTCTAGTCCATCTGACATGTTGCTCTGCCCATTGCAGGCGCTGCTGACGATGTCTGTGAATCAAGTTTGGCCCAACATAAGGGCGCCTTGCAGTAAGGCCTGTATCTCTGAGTCGTCGAATGACTGTCATTCGAGAGACTTGCCCACGTCTACCCACTATTGCTCTTGCTGTTTGACTTGCCGGGAGAGAACGATTCCTTAGGTGACTCAGCACAATATGACGATCTTGCGCAGGGGTAGTAACTCGTGGTTGGCCACTCCGAAGTCTATCCCGGGCACTGCCAGTGGTTCCGTAACATTCATTGAGACGTACAATAGTGCTGTGGTGGCAATTCATCCTTCTGGCAATGGCCCGCGAGCTCATTCCGGCCTCCAACATACCAGTGGCTCGTTGGTGGTCGATTTCAGATAGTCGGGGCATTTCAAGCACATGTACTGGGTGTTTTGTCTCAACGGCCTTTTTATACCGAGTATACTGCCACAACGCGTACACATTTTCATGGTCATAGCTGTTGGGAATCGTGTTGCACGTGTAACTTTCTTTGTTTTCATGTAGTCTGTACACAAACCCATGGGTTGAATCATGCATTTCCATTCCAGCAGACATTCGCTCTCTACCTCATGACAAACACGGGGAAAATCCATTCCCTCACTTTTTTTTCCAGCTTCTCGGCATCAGTATATATAATAGTGGTGCGTTTTTAATGTGCTTCATTATATATAGTTGAATTATTAGCGTCAGCTGCCGTGCCATGCTGTTGTTGAAAGAGTTTTGGCTTAAAGTTTCTTATTAAGTGAGTAGATGGTCTTATACGCACGAGTCCTTACTCACAGCTTGATGGGCTACTACTTCATCTTCTTCGTACACGTCACTATTTTCAAAGAAAGCAGTGGTCGGCTTGAGGCTATTTCTATCTCTATAGATTTTTTCCAGGAATGGTACTGGTAAAGACCGTATGAGCTTTCTATGTTCCACATACAAGTATGTTGGGCATCTCTGAGGCAGATGTTCAGCAGTCATTTTATCTACGCCACAATTATACTCATCGGTAGTTCTTATCTTTATCTTGAAGAGGTACAATTTTACGTAATTTTACTACAATGTTACTACAATGTTACTACAATGTTACAACAATTTTACTAATTTTGTTGCTCCTCTATTCAAAGCTCGTGTTTATCACGGGATTTCATCACCTTGCTCTGCAGTGATGGTCCAAGTGGCCAAAATTCAGAGTATCTACTGAGGATCTTCAAAGTTGTCTATCTTTCGCTCAAGATTACTCTTGCCAGTGATGTGAACTGAAGAATGGTGCTTCAATCCTAGGGAGCCTCATAGGAATTTCAAGAAATCAAGTACTACGGCTGATAGTATCTAGGTCGTGTAAACTTTTTATCTTTCCTGACCTTCAATGAGTAAGGATTTTGCTCGTTCTTATGAGCAACCAAATGATTTAACTCAGCAATTACTTTAATAGCTATGTATTAGGTATTTAAACTGACTGAGACATACGGGTGCAGTTCATCTCAAAGGTACGACAACAGTACACAGTAGCTGACATGAGTGATACAATAACACCTAAATCAGGTATGATCCCTTTAATAAATACCGTGCACACACAGCAGCCATACACCGCTAGCAAAGACACACGAAATGCAATACACAATGTAATGAAAATGCCAAATTACTTGCCTTAATCAACAGCTCCACATAATAGCAAAAATAGTCACCGACATATTCTACCCAGCGACCACTCAACCAGTGGCGTATTCTCTATGTGTGCTGTGCGTGCTGCGCACACCTATCCCCGAAGGAAAATAAAAATTTAATGTAATATTCTATAAAATATTTCTCTTATAATGTTCTGCTTTCGGACCGCGCGCATCAGGATAATGGATTTTCCCGCATAGAATCTACGAGTATATCTTGTTTCAGTTTCCCAGACGCGTTTTATAGTGCAGTTTTTTTGGTTTGTAGAAATCGCCCGAAGTTTCTCGGGTAATTCCGTCACTATGCGTGCTGCACCTTTCGGTTTTACGTTTGAAGACTGGTTTGTGTGGATCGGGGTCATGGCCAGATACGTCAATACAATACGAACATGCGTGCGGTGGTCTTAAAGCTCTCGAGTTGTAAAAATCGGCTGTGTCCGTCCAGTGTTTTTTGTGATTAATTTTTGTTAGTTGCTGGGAATGCAGATTATTACAGTGACAGTGAGTTTCAAGTTGTAAGTTAATTAGTATTTCGGAGATAATTGACATACACCCCTAATAACTATCGTTGCGTAATTGAATATAGTTGGTTTTTAAATTAAGAGGGGAAGAAGTTAAATAGTAGGCGTACATATTCATTTTAAGTAGCAGCATGCCTAGCTCGCATTACCAGGTTACGCCACTGCACTCAACGTCTATCGCTTACAGGCTAATTCCAATACTGAAGCAAGGCAATACATAATTGCAAGATTCTACGTAAATACTATCCAGGAAAAAAACCACTAGAAATTACATCCACATTCTAGTACTATACCAATAATCCTGATCACATGAAACAATCGGCAAGCTATGAACAAGAATGGCATTCACGTAATACCAGCAAAACCGCTGAAAAAAGGAACAAACGTCCGAACGGGACGGCTGACATCTCGTAGAATGAATTGCGCCAAAAGTTTAATATGCTCTTCCGTTTTTGCCTCAACTGACCAAACCGGTTTTTTAAGATGATTGTCAGTGTTGTCACTCATACAACGTGACCAACTCAAAATTTCGGCGAATGTCTATCCTATGACATTGGTTAGTTTTTGCTTCGGTCGATGCTTGTTCTTTACAGATTATGTACTGGTTCACTCTCGTCACGGGTCAAGTCTGGTGGCCGCGACACGTCCCTCGTAGTATCGTTTGGTAATTGCGAAGATGGTCCAGCGTCTGTTAAGACCTGTCTGCAGTTGGTGTCCAGCTTTGACTGCAGGCCGATTATACCACACACTTGTTCCACAGATAGCACCATCAATTAGTACCACCGACCCAAATATCTTTGGGAATACCGACTTCTGGCTCAGAGAAATACTCGTAGTTAAGGAAATTTAATTACGATGCCTATTACACGTGGTCTGAGGTGTTACTCTACAATAGACTCCCACTATGACTTAGTTTTCAGGTTCCCAGGATTCCAGGCTTTTCGTACTAATAAATGTAGAGTTCTCGTTATGTACATCCATAAGATGCTCAAACACGTTGTCCGGTCCTTTAACATGGAATCCTGATCCTATTCCTTACTCTGGCTTGTCTGGCTGTCTTCTTGACGAGTTGAATTTCACAGTGCCGTAAACTCACAAGGCGCTAAATTATAAGGCAACATTCGGCACGCATCCAGATTGCTACTATTTGACAAGGCTCCAATCATAAATGTTGTATTTTACATCTCAAATGCCAGCCAATAGCAGGTAATTCGCGCATATTTTGGTGGGGTATATTCCCTCTATCTCTCACGGAAATTTCTTGCGTGACATCCGCAAAAAATGTGCTGTTTACATGTCACCTCTCCATATAATCTATGTCAGATTCCATCTATTATCGATCTTGTTTACATTCATGACTTCACAATCTATACGGGGGAGTATGACATCATTAGGAATCACTGGTTCTGAAAAAATAATTCCCATCAGTTATATTCCCTGTAGTGGGAGCTAACTCGGTACCTTTAGAATTATAGGCGGACGCCACACCTGTTGGGCCCCCCGCCCCCCCCCCCCCCCCCCCGTCACCTCACCCCAGTCGTCCATTACATCCTTGCTGCCAAACCATCTAATGAGTTCTCTTGCTCTCATCCTTGTTGTCAGTGAAGCGCTCAGACTTGGCTTCCTGGCATACACACACGTTAATTTAGTCACATTTATCCAATCACAACTTGTCACGATCACGTGTCAGTATCGTAAACTTACCAGACACAAGTATCATGATTTCACACAGACGTAAGCAGTTGTGTATGTCCATACCGAGCCAGTGTTGAAGAGTCAATTGTAAGAAGATCTAAAGTTGCAACACCTGTGAAAAGTAAGTAGCAACACCAGAGAAAAGTAAGAAACAATACATCAACGTCAAGATTGTTCAGCTTCCCAAGAAACATAGGCCTTCAACACATTTATGCCAAACCATCCTGCCATGTGCCATCCTGCCATGAGCCATCCTGCCATGAGCCATCTTGCTATGTGCTATCCTGCTATGTGCCATTCTGCCATGAGCCATCTTGCTATGTGCTATCCTGCTATGTGCCATTCTGCCATGAGTCATCTTGCTATGTGCTATCCTGCTATGTGCCATTCTGCCATGAGCCATCTTGCTATGTGCTATCCTGCTATGTGCCATTCTGCCATGAGTCATCTTGCCATTAAAGATCGTTCCATGTTTTTTTTTTATTATCCCTATCATGTCTGTGTTAAATTCACATGTCGACGTGTTTACCAGTCTCCTTTGATTTCTTTTACGCTGTGGAAATCATAAGAACTGCCTTGCAATGCTATCAACGGGTTTCTTCAATGTGTGACGTATCCGTCTCTAGCATCTTCTTAACTCTTTTTCCATTGTTGCTTTAGTGTATCGTGTCATCAGTTCCACATTAGGGATCATGTAATATCACTCCAATCCTTCTATTCTAGCAAGCACCCATTTATTAAATTATTACACATATGAATGGTTTATAATCCCATTTAATTCGCTACCAAAATATTTTAATCATCTGAAAGTTTACATTTATACAATAACAGCGGTCTTGTTTATGATAGCAATGATCTTCACCTTATAAGACACAGAAAGATTTCTTTGGAAAGATTTTTGAGAAGAAAAGTGCCTTTTATTTAGCGGGAAAGACGGTACATAAACCCTCTTGTCAAAAGCTCCGGCTATGTTCGAAACCATATAAGGGAACTGTACACAATGAATCTTACACAAGAAAACGTATAATTTCAAGAACTGGAGACACAAACTTACCGTACACTCGGCTGTAGCTTCCTCACTTTAAGGTTGTTAACGTTATGCACTATATCTCGGGTACATATACTGTAATACTTTATCTCCAAGTAATATAATAATTTACTTCAAGTCAACGGAAGTAACATACAAAATGGCTTTCATTCACGGAGTCACGGAATGTGTATTTATATAAACTGGGGTCATGCTTTTTCAATTCCCTTTAGTTTATTCCCGTTTACAAGTTATTGACATCAACACACACCATTATAACGTTAAAGAAAATGTTTTCTGAGATTTAGATCCACTTTATGTTTCCGTAGATGCACAATAATAAGCGTTAGTTTAAACTCTATATCATAGAGTGGCAGGTAAATTGGTTTAAGGCAGTTATGGCTTTCTATAACTTCCGGCACCTGATGTTTCATAGCAAGCTTGTTGACACGTTTCCGTGCTTATCGCCATTTATTTCTCTCTCATCAGCGTTGCCTGTTGTCTCAATTTCTCGAACTTTCGTCTCCGTGAAAGATGCTGGTGGCATCACGATATTGGTTTTCCTGAGATCTTATAGGTTAAATAAGTTTATTTAGAATATAGGATAACTCGGTGGTAAGTCACGTGTCCTGACAGTGAGCTATACATTTTGCATGGCAAAGAGCGCCAGTTGAACGGATAAAATAATTCACTATACTGATGTGTAGAAACGCTAGGGTGTCGTTATCAGCAATAATTATATGGTGTTTAGAGATAGCTAGATCTACATGAATAGTTTAAATATGCTTTGGTAAGAATACTGGGTGATGAAAAATGTTGTGACGTTTACCACTCTATAATATACTCCTAATGGTCCGTAAATTAGCCAGTGTCCATCTAATGTACGAGTGTTTAGTGCCAGTTTCTCGAATAAAAACAAATGTAATATTTTAGTCTTTCCGTAATGTTCCATGCCGTGTCACCACTTACAAGAATATTATCTTGTTCATGTATTAGTCCTCAGGTCAATGAGTTTGCGAGAAGTCTTCATGTCCTGTGCCATACATTCACGTCTTTTCTATTCGACGCTCTGTACCAAATCACAGCCAAAAAATGTTTAAACCAAATTAATATTTTGTCAACGCGATTCTCAAAAGATCGATATTTTCAATGCTACTCTCACTTAGAAATCTTTCTTGAAAGTATACACACTGGAATAAGCCCGGTTTTTATTTTGTTTGTTTGCTTTCTTGTTGTTGTTATTTTTTTTTTTTTTTGCGCCTTACATATTTGGCATCAATGTGCCCTTCAGCGGCCTCTGACCTTGTGAACAGAAATTTGTACTTGTGTGCTTAATACTTTTAAAAACCATTAGGAATCAGTTTAATTATTGTTAAAAAGAAATGAACATTATTATATTGACATGTTCAATCTTGACGTGTTGAGAATCATGTACTATTCTATCTGTTGTCCTGTTTCAAAGAAATGCTGTTTGATTTTTAAAAAATAAAAGATTCTTTTTGAACCATTTCTAAATTAACTTTGTCCACGTAATTTCCGTATCTGTTCTTCACCTTCTTTTCCGTTCAGTTGTTAGCCAGCTTAATCTACAGGCCTGTCGCCAGGACAAAGTCCACAGTCTTTTCCACATCCATGGGGCAGCCCTACAGCTTCTGCCTCAGCTCTTCACTCCCTGGCTTGGTCCGACGTGTTAGGTCATTGTAAGCTGGAGAATGTATTTAGGGGTTTTGATTTGAGTTTCACATGGATATTCATTAGTGTGAGGTATCCTGAAAGGATACAGGTAGCTTCGCAATCTTCAGCAGCCAATCCTCAAGTGGAAAAGGCTGGTCTGCTGTTGCATATGAAGCTGGTGGACTGGACCGAGTCTGTTTTCTACATCCCTTTCTTTCTTCCTTTAGAACTGGTTGTGTATAATGGTTTGATAGGACAATGGGTGGCTGGATGGCCCCATGTTACCATCAGATCTAGAAAAACAATCAGCTCTCTCGTTCCTAGTGACTCCACTTCTTCTTCTACTTACTCGTTTGTCCTGAAAAGGACGTTGGTTGCGTTGTGTCGTCGTTTATAGCGAAGCTGCGATATTTGCGCCTTTCGGCCGGACATATCCGACTTCTGCACGGCATTTTTTGGGGACCGGGTTTGCCTTACCTCTTCGATCCCTACACTCTCGGCAGACTGCTGTAATGCAGCCTGTTTCCAGGACCACCACTTGGAGGTGGATTAGGGTCTTGGTCAGCTCTGGTTCGCTGACCCTGACGCAAGCAGTCTAGCTATGAGTCGCTGAATTATGAAGCGTGGAACCACTTCTGCTTCTGGTTTTCTTGCTGGACGCCTGTACCAGAACATTCATGTGCTCTTGCTGCGGTGGTTGTTGCTACAATTTATTTTACATGATGAGATTGCCAGCCATATGAACAGCTACATTTTGGTCGCTTCTTACCACATGCTTGAGGCAGCGGAAATCATAGTATTGCTTTGTCACCTCAGAGCCCCGTTGGTACTCTTGTTAGGGCTTAATTTTCTCTTTGCCATTCTTATAATGTTTTCTTGAATAGATACCACCAAACCACGCCTGATTGAAACTATTGGCCGGCATTCAAGATGTAAACATAACAACATTTCTTATTAGAGTCTGGTCTAATAGTAAACTACAACGTGTGTGGGACGAAAGTTGTAATATAACCTGACACTTTAGTCGGTTGAAAGCACTGTGAAATTCAACTCATCAAGAGACCAGCTAGACAGCCAGAGTAAAGAATAAGATCAGAATTCCATTTATCAGACCGTACCTTGTTTGAACATCTTGACGATATATATATATATATATATATATATATATATATATATATATATATATATATATATATAGATATATATATAGATAGATATATATATATATATATATATATATATATATATATATATAGATAGATAGATATATATATATATATATATATATATATATATATATATATATATATATATATATATATGTGTATATATATATGTATATCTGTATATGTATATATGTATATATATATATATATATATATATATATATATCCCTGGAACACTCTACCTTTATTAACACGGAGAACCGGAATCCTAGGGATCTGAATATGAAGTCAGAGTGGGAGCTTATTGTAAAGTAACACCCATAACACGTGGAAGAGGCATCTTAAACAAGCTGCCTTAACTATTTCTCTGAGCCAGAAGTTAGTCTGTGATCGCAATGATAATTTGGGGTGAGTTGTACATATATAATTCTATATTTTACATTAGTAACACATGAAATAATATTTATATATTGACTTGTGCATATTAATATGTGAAAACAGCTAGTGGATGTCCAAGTCACACGAGGCTGGCAACCTCAGCATATAGAATGATGATTTCATGAACCACCACTGTGAGGGCTGATAACTGCTTTATGCAAGCTTCTTATAGAGAACCAAAAGCAGAGGTAGTGCCAAGTTCCATATGGAGTAGGGAGTGAATGATGAGAGAAATAATGTACATACTTATTATATTGTTAAAATTTTCAACCAATGTAGAAGTAAATGTAAACCTATTCAATCTACATGAAATAAAAGTTTTCCGGTCACTGGGATTAAGATTAATTCTCAGAGAGGGTAAAGTTCTGAGGTAGATGGGATGATGGAATGAAAAGAGGGGGGAACAAGAGTGTATGTCGGGAAAACTCAATACTCAAGAGGGTTTTTGTTCTCTTCTTTTGTGACACTAGTCGGTGGTACCAACTAGGGGTACTATCTCTGGAACAAGTGAGGGTATAAGGGACCTGAAGTCGACGCTAGACACCATCATCAGACGGGTCTTAGAGACGCTGGACCAGCATTGTGATTACTCTTGGAACGTGTCACAACTTTTAGACTTGACCAGTAAAGATTGAACTAGTCATTTATCTGCAAAGAACCAAACATCAGTGGGAGCAGAAACCATCCAACTATTGGAAGCTAAGTAAAACTTAAAAGCTGCCAAGTGAACTGTCCATTTTTCGAAAACCATAACATTACTCTGTTATGAGTACTTTTTAAAAAGAATTATTCATTTTAAACCGTTACACATAATTGGTTATTAAATTTGTTATTTGGGAATATACAAATTTAACTTTGATTTAATCATTTTGAATGTACAGCACCCGTATGTCTCAGTCTTCTTAAATACACTTAAAACTGAGCTACTAAGTTAAGATTTCGCTGAAATAAATCAGCTGGGGGTTTGAACGAGCTAATTATAAGATAAATCATTTATATCCGTATTCACAAAAGGCGGCGGGAAAGATACAGAGTTAACGTGCTCAGACTCATTCAGCATCGTTCTCGATTTTTTGAATATCTTGTGAACACTCCCTAGAGGTAGAAGCATCATTATCCTTCTGTCTACAACTCTGCCAAGAGTAATCTTTTGTGAAGGTAGTGTGACGGACGACTGTAGCTGACCTGAATTATTAAGATGACAGGGTATTTCCCTCTCTATAACATTAGAACCCCTGAACATTTGTTGTAACTTTTCATCAGCCTGGAACGTTGCACCTGGGCTAATTAAGCAAGCCGCATTTCCACGAGGATTCTACACGTTGGATCATTAATATGTGAACTGCTACCTTCTGTGCATTTTGAGATTGCATGGCCTTTGATGGGAGGTTAAATCACGCCCACGACCATCTCTGAGAATGATTTATAGCAATCTTTTCCTTAAACGCCGGCCCAAAGTGGACGTGGCTAGAAACTCACCCCGGTTTCTAGAGCACTTAACAGCAGTTCATTTTCTTTACCTTGCTGTCACCCCGCCTAGTGGGAATTGCCAAAGCTTCTCGGGGAAAGCGGTCCCATCAAAGCTAGGCTGGTCTTCATACTCAACGTAGAAGCGGTATACGATCTGAGGAATCAGGGAACTCCCAGCTAACAAAGTTAGTTTCTCGCAGAGATTTCGCACCCTCATGCGAGCAGCCTGAGACGAACGGAGATCGGAAGCCAGGGGGGCATCGCGGTTAACACAACGGCGTAGAACCTCGATTTTTCTCAAGATGAAAAAAGGTGTTAGAATCTAACATGTCCCACTCATCTTGCATTCCAATTAAATATATAGAGAACCTGAGAAACTGCATTTTATCATTCGTTCTGACAGAATTCTAAGATTCACTAGCATATAGTTGGATTCCTGCTAGATTTCATCTAAATTGTTGGCTATTGGAGTGAATTATTTTCTGTGCAGACGGTAATTTATACATTAGCTTCGAGTGATTAGTGGTCTAGTTATTTCATTTTTATTTCACTGGATTGTGGTGTAAATTTAACCTTATTAAATAAACCCATTTTCAAAATTCTAGTGCAAACTAAATGTTACATCTATAAGTTAATTTCCTAATACAATATCCGCGTAAATTAATTTTGCAGTCGTTAAGGGAATTATAACTTTAATACAGTTTAGTTCTGTATAGATAGTTGTGCTTTTAACTATTAACTTCACGGGGAGCTTTTCTTGAATTTTATTAATTGAAGACGCGAGTGCAGAAAATAGTCTAACTGTAAATGTATCGCGCGGTAGATTTTAATATGATTTCATTGCATTTCATGTTTTTCTATTTGTATCCAGAATGATCTTTCGAACCTAGCATCCCAGCAATTAAGCAGCCATTACGCAGAATAAAATATATACAGAGTCCTGCCGACTCAGTTCGATTACTCCAGTGACTTATGAACATATTTAAAATTTAATCTTTATGGCAATCCTGTTGGGATTCAGCTATCTGAAGTTTACAGAAATAAAGCAAACCCACAGACTGTTTTAAGATCCCAATTCATAGTCGTTTTACAGTTAACAATCTGGAAGAACAGTTGCCAGTAGCAATATTTTACTCACTGCTCTATTTGTGAAGAAGAACATAGATTTACCTGAACACTGTCTGTCAAGTATATTAAGTGGATTTTAACCCCCCCCCCCCCCCCCCCGAAGAAGAACTTACCTCAGTGTTTTGTAGTTTGTGACATTACGGCAAAAGAAAGTTATCTCCACCAGCTGTGCCAATCTTATAAACCACACCGTACTTCACACCTAGCCAAGTGCCTGTGCCATTCTTTAGGAACTTTATCTAATAAACAAACAGTACCGTTAAACTTCAACGTCCAGCGATTTCGGGACACTTTGTTAACTTCAACCACCCGCTAATCTGGGGCTGTACACGGAAGAAAATACATTTACCTAAGCCAAGGTTTAGTGCTGTTTTTGGTGCATTTCCTATGAAGTGCCAGAATTCACCATTTGGTAAGTCTGTGTGTGTGACTGTGTGCTGGCCAGCCCAAGCGTGTTTTTTTAATGAAAGGAGATTTAATCTTTTTTACCCTTATAATTAGTTCGATCTAGTATTAAGGCGTACTGTATTCAGTGTACGGGATTTCTCCTAGCGGGATTTAGTAACTGTGTTTATTTCCCCTCCCGTAAAATTTGTTGAATTAAGGGAAACATTTGAGAACCCTAGCTTTACCTCTACCCCTTATTACTGTAACTCCTTGTCTCAGAGTAATAAATTTACCGTTGGGTTAAATTGCCTATCTCTGATCATCATCCCCACATCCCCCCCCCCTGTCTTTGGGACCGGGTCTTTTCTGTTAGTAAATACAAGCGGGAAAGGTGTATTGGATACTTCTCCTCAAAGCCCCCTACCCCCTTGTCATTTTGTATTTTGTAACCTTGAATTCTTCATTTAAATTGATAATTATTTGTGATCTGATTTTATGATAATAAAGGTATAAAAACTTTATTAGCATTGGTGTCGGCTGGCCAAAACCCAACATTCCCATATTCGTTATCGTAGTCTGTATTCATGTACGTTGTGCGTCATAATCACCAAATCGGTGTGTGCGCCTGAGTGACTGGAACTGACAAACAATTGTTTGTACAGAAGGGTGGTAGGAGTAGTTTTGAGAGATTTTGATATTGTCGTAATAAGAGACTGTCCTTACTCTTCCCAGCACTTGTGAATCTACTACCTCACTTTCCTAAATCCTTATTCTCACAGAGCCTTCACTATCATTCTACACTCTAAAGGGACCAATATCCATCAGAACTCTCTCAGATAAAATTACGACAGGTAGACACCTTGGAAGACCCACATTAGATACTCTAGGTTTTGGCTCCTGTTGGACCACTACTGCAGAGCAAAGGATAGGCAACCAGTGACAGACCTCAGACATTTCGTACAGCACAACTAATACGAGGTTGTGCATGAGCATGGGAATACTTTGTGCAGGCTTCCTGTAGTGGGACCAGCTGTAGTGGTGTCTCCATGCTCAACAGGGAACGAGAAGGAAAATGATGATGATTGATGACAGTAGTAGTAGTGGTGGTAGTAGGAGTGACAGTGGTAGTAGTGGTGGTAGTAGGAGTGACAGTGGTAGTAGTGGTGGTAGGAGTGACAGTGGTAGTAGTGGTGGTAGTAGAAGTGACAGTGGTAGTAGTGGTGGTAGTAAGAGTGACAGTGGTAGTAGTGGTGGTAGTAGGAGTGACAGTGGTAGTAGTGGTGGTAGTAGGAGTGACAGTGGTAGGAGTGGTGGTAGGAGTGACAGTGGTAGTAGTGGTGGTAGGAGTGACAGTGGTAGTAGTGGTGGTAGTAGGAGTGACAGTGGTAGTAGTGGTGGTAGGAGTGACAGTGGTAGTAGTGGTGGTAGGAGTGACAGTGGTAGTAGTGGTGGTAGTAGGAGTGACAGTGGTAGTAGTGGTGGTAGTAGGAGTGACAGTGGTAGTAGTGGTGGTAGTAGGAGTGACAGTGGTAGTAGTGGTGGTAGTAGGAGTGACAGTGGTAGTAGTGGTGGTAGTAGGAGTGACAGTGGTAGTAGTGGTGGTAGTAGGAGTGACAGTGGTAGTAGTGGTGGTAGTAGGAGTGACAGTGGTAGTAGTGGTGGTAGGAGTGACAGTGGTAGTAGTGGTGGTAGGAGTGACAGTGGTAGTAGTGGTGGTAGGAGTGACAGTGGTAGTAGTGGTGGTAGTAGGAGTGACAGTGGTAGTAGTGGTGGTAGTAGGAGTGACAGTGGTAGTAGTGGTGGTAGTAGGAGTGACAGTGGTAGTAGTGGTGGTAGTAGGAGTGACAGTGGTAGTAGTAGTGGTAGTAATAATAATAACAGTAGCAGTAGTAATAGTAATAGTCGTAGTTGTAATAGTAGAAGTAATATTAGTAATAGTTGTAGCATAATAGTAGTAGTAATAGTAGTTAGTAGTAGTAATAGTATTAGTAGTAATAGCAGTAGTAGTAATAGTAGTAATATTTGTAGTAGTAGTAATAATACTAGTAGTAATAGTAGTAGTAATAGTAGTAGCAGAATAATAAAACTAACACTGGTAGAAGTGGTGACACAGGGGATAGTTCTCCATAAGGCTACTTAACTACAGTATTTCCAACAACAGAACAATAACAATTGGTGGTAAGTAATGAGCATTTTACTTCTATACAACAGGCAGCAATGATCAGAGCAATGATATAAGCAATACTAAAGGTAAAATTGAAATGTATATCTTAAACGGTAGCAAATAAAAGGGTACTATAACTGAAATATTCGGTAGGTTAAACTTGTTCACTGAGATGATCAAACAGTTCTAGCCAAATAACTAATGTGATCAGCATTACATTTTATCTCCCCGTGGAACCTGAATCTTTCACAAGTTCATGCCACTCCGCCTGTCCTATACTATCCGCCTGTCCTGTACTATCCGTCTGTCCTATACTATCCGCCTGTCCTGTACTATCCGCCCGTCCTGTACTATCCGCCTGTCCTATACTATCCGCCTGTCCTATACTATCCGCTCAAGAACTTTTCATGTCTTCTTTATGCTGAATTTTTTTATTTTGTTTTTGTGGATGATGTAGCAGGACCTTTCAAAACTGATATAACAAATATTAATACATTCTTCTTCTTTGGTACTTGGCCAGTGACTGACAAGGCAATCAAACGAACGAACGAACAAACGAACTTTATTTTCGAAGGGCAAAGAATTGGACGCGCAGGCCCGTCTAACATTCTGCCCTTCCACTCTCATTAATCTTGCATACTATATCCTGTCATTCCCACATGATGCTTTAAGCATTAATTTAAAGGCATGCAACATTATAAAGTTACCATAACAGCATTCATTTACAGTATGCAATCATAATAAAAAAAATGAGTAGGTTTTTTTTTTGAGAAACAAACAAGCTAGTAAATGGGGGGGAAAAGTAATAATAAAATAAAATAAATAAAACAATAAATAAAAATAAATAAATTCTGTATACCGACACTCACTCATGCGGTCAATCCGTCTACAATTAATCTGTATTTTGGAATGTGTCATCAATCATCAATACAGAAATTACATAAACACATTCTCGCTTATGTCCAAAGATTCTTGGTGGAAAATGAAATAATAATAATAACGCTTTCTTACGCACTTCTGTGGCAGGAAAAGTCTTTGAGCAGTTAAAAAAAAAAAAAAAAAAAAATTCACATTTCTAAAGTACAGGGGTATGCGGGTACATTCTCACGACTCACATTTCTAAAGTACAGTATTATGTGGGTACATTCTCACATACATTACATTATATAATAATATTTTAAAGTGAATATAATAATAATATTACATGGATATAAAACAAATTATTCACAAAAAACGAGCGGAGGAGGAAAAGAAATGTTGACCTATGGATGAGATGTTGACAGGCAAATGCTGTTTCTATGGGGGTAGATAATCAGTGTTGAGGAAGTGTTTGAAAAGTGCTTTGTTAAAAGAATATTGTGTAGGTAGGCTTTTTAGGTGGTGTGGAAGGCTGTTCCATAAGTAGGCACCAGAGTAGGCTAGACTCTTTTTGAACAGGTCGATCCTCGGTTTGGGCAGACGTAACTGATGTAATTGTTGTCCCTCTCTTCTACTGGTTTGAAACAATGATCGTAGTTACGACGGGGCATTGTTAGATAGAACTGTGTGAGTCAGCTTGGCTTTGTTGTAGAGAAGACGTATTTTTAGCGACAGTATTTTGGGTTCTTTTCCTGTCCTTGTGTGTGGTGTCGTGCGATTATCGGTGATCAGACGTACTGCTCTCTTTTGCAGGGAGTGCAGTCTCTTCGAGGTGGAAGCAGGGCAACAATCCCATAGTGTAGAGCAGTAATCTAGATATGTCTGTATATGTGAGGTGTAGAATAATAGTCTAGTGTCTGCGTCTAAGAAGTGTTTTATTTTGGCTAGCTGGTACGTCTTTTGAGCTAAGTGTTTGATTAAATTCCGTACATGGGAGTTCCACGTTAAGTGCTGGTCAATCGTGATCGCTAGAACTTTGTGTTCTGTTACATGTTCAATTTGTATTGATTCCGCGTGTAGCTGTAGCGATCTTTTGGTGCAGCTTAGGAGTTTCTGTCTGGTGGTAATCAACATAGATTTCGTTTTTGCTGTGTTTACTCGCATACGATTCATATTACTCCATTTTGTTAGATTGTCCATTTTGTTAGAGTGACCATCACGCCTGGTGGCGTCTTGTAGAGCAGCAACAAACTGTCTCCATTTTACTCGGTTGACAGCCATCCTCTGTGCGACCACAGTTCTCCGTCAGGTGGCTTCTGGCCGCTCTTGCTTTTGCTTCCCTTCTGGAGTCCATATCTTGGTAGTTCCGGTGATGGTGTCAGAGTCTCGTCTGAGGGTGTCATCAACTAATTCCAGCGTCTATGCGCTATGATGGTGCACATCTCTTCTTGATTGCTTCAAGTTAGCAGTTCTTGATTGGTGATAGTGTTCGGTCATAAACTTATTTCAGTTTTCCTTAGGCATGTTGCGTGAAAAAGGAGAATTTGACATTTTCTTTTCTGTTTCTCTCCAGTATTCTGCACCGTACAGAAATACAGAAATTACCAAGCTATCATATATTTTTAATTTAGTGTTTGTATTATTAATAAATGGAAGAAATAAATATATTCCTGTCTTGTTTTTTAATGACACTAGGTGCCACAGAGATGGGATGCTACAGAATAAAGTTAAGAATATCACGAACGGCAAAAAGAAGGAAGGAGAATGTCCTGAAATAATCCATTGCGAAAAGAAAACATATTATATAAGAAGGAAGCAATCCACTTTCTTGGGATGTGTATGAGAAGAAGTAAGTTAGAATAAAGTTTCACTACTTCACGGAACGTTTCCTTGGTTATTATTATTTAGGATATCTGTTTATGTCACATTAATATTGTCCAGGCACGAAAGTTAACAGCGAGCACAGTGTCAATAGCTTAGGGTTTCCAGTACCTAGGAATGTCAGGTCGGTGCCTTCTCTCAGTATAGAAATTTAATTTGGTCACACCACAATTAGTCAAAAATGTCGGAATGTTAATGATTTGTAATTTTTCTCGCCACAGGGCTGCATGTACCTCAGAGTTTGTGAAGAAATATAATCTGGCTCAAAGGCCCAGTATAGGCATTTAGTCTTTAAAACCGTTAGTGAGATTTGTACTCTGTTTATTTCTGGAGGCACACACACTGCCAGACAGGTGTTAACTTGTAAACCAACGTGGTTAAAGATAAAAAATGTTTCTTCTCTCAGTTGTACTGAAACCGCTGGTAAAAGTTGGGCTGACCCAAAACTGTATAAGGAAGAGAAAGTACAAAATACTTAACCACAATATTCGCTTCGGTTTTAACTTACATTATAACTACAAGCGCAGAGCTTGTCCTAACGTTAAAACTCCCGTGAAATAATTATGATCGTTTAAAAAAAATCAATCACCATGAATTAGAAATACCTACGTATTCCGTCAATACTCAATGATGACTCAATGCAGTTATAAGTTAGTTACAATATACTCGGACTGGTTACTAGCAATTTAATTAAATTTTATTTACAGCTGCATGAGTTTAAGCTAGAAATAATAATTTATTCTGCTTTCCACTGTAACACGTCAACTAGAGAATATAACAGACTTATAATTTAATCCCTCTTCACAGAAATCTAACTAGTGAAAAAAAATAGGCGTTTTACCACTTAAATCACTCACAAAAATACTAGATATATTATATTTACCTCAACACAGAACTACTAAGAACTATATCCTATTCGACCAACTAAATGATGCTTCTACTAACAGAGATCTTAGGAATCGAAAGCTAGCTGGCAATCGACCAACTAAATGATGTTTCTATCAACAGAGATCTTAGGAATCGAACGCTAGATGTTCTAGTCTTGACTGCAGAGTACTGAATGATTTAAGTCTAAACTACTGGGGTTTATATCTTATGAAAAGAAATGATTTCCTAATTCTCGAAAACCCGAAATAGTTCCCGTCTTAACACCTACATAAAACTCAGACGACGGCACTGAAACTGCCAGATGCGTTTCACACTTGCAGCTACCTATGGTCATTTCCCAGCGATGCATGTTGGCGCCTCTCACACCTAACACCGAGAAACTTAACCGTAGAAGCTTCGTGTCAGATGAAAATGTTAGACGATATGTCTGCCATCTTATGTCTGTCGAGAACGATTTCACACTATTCGGTCTACACAAGAACTTAGCTAACAGCAATAAAAAATGCGTTGCTACATAAGAAAAGAAACAGGCGAAGGTATGAATGGGAGAGTTATATTTTTCTAATCAAACGAATGCGAAAAAGAAGAAAAAGGATAAAAGAGTGATAATAAAGTAGAAGACACGGGTAGAATAAAGGAATGATATAGAAATTTATTAATCATAAATCTCTGTGCGACACTAATACACTATCCTCTCGTACGCACACACAAACAATTTAGTGACATAAATACGTACATACGTATACACGAACACGTAAACTGTGGGCACATATAATGGGGCAGGGGAAGGTTTTGACCAGAACTAATAGCTAAGGTTTATAAAATTTATTATATCTTTAGAAAAGAAAAATAGGTTACAACAGTTAATACATCGTTATCATGTCATCAGGTGAAATTGTAGTTACATAAAGGGAAGATAAATAAACAATATATATTCTCATAGACCCTGGAACATGGAAAAACTAGGAAAATGATCCCACCCGAGGTGTGTTTACCCAACAGATCAAACAAAGGATTGACAATGGGGAGGGGGGTAGACGGGACGGGTATCTAGGATATGTCCTTAATTTAACTTTCCCGTGGGACTTCAGCCTTAGTGAGAGAATAGATAAAAGGAAGGTGTTATATTAGTAGTAAACATTTAGAAACTAAATTCTTTCATTCCGTTTTCCCTTCTCGCACTCATTCAGCGAGATCGCTTTCATTCAAACTTACCCCCTCTGTCGGCTGCATATGTCCATAGAATTAATCACACACAGTTCTTAAGACTAATATATATATGTCTTATTATTTTTTCCAGTCCAGCCCCAGAAAGCTCCGTATAGCCACTGCTAATTTTGCTCGGAGATTTCGCTGAAATGGTGTGTTAATTATAATTTTCCTGGCAAGGATTCTTCGTCAGATTGCAAGGATTGTTATAGGGACTAAGTCTGTTTCTAGGAGTCTGTCGTAATGACTGGGAAATATCTCAACAGTAGAATGGTACTCCCAGGCTGTTCTTGGAAAAGAAATAGCCGAAAATGTTCTCTGTAGAAGTTGGTGGTAGGAACACAGTTTACTGTCATATGGGTTTTGATTAAATAGATTAGTGCTGTCAGTTCTGCCTCATCAGACCAGGGAACTTTATAGAATTTTAATATAATATATCTGGCATTGTCCCGTTCTAGTTAAATTTTTAACACCACTGAACACTTGACCGTTCTGGTTTTGCGATGGACTTATAATGGTGTCCAACAATCAGATTTTGGTATAGTCAATGTTATTATGTTTTTTAGGAACATATAAATGGGGATGCCATAAGCCATCTGAACATGACTCTCTATATATCAAAAACCGTTGGATCGCAAGGTCTGATCATCTGTATAAAAGAGAATATATAGAACAAGTAATATACTATAATAAAATCTAACACCCGCGTTTTTAGGTAAGACCTGTACAAATCTCTCTGGTATTAAATTATTTATATTTAAAGAACTTCACGAGTGACTAGCTAATGTATCGTTTTAATTGACACTAGCTATGAACAGTTAATTACTCAAAATTTACACGCGGTGAAATAGAAATATGGTTAATAAACAATTTTGCTCGCCTAGCGTTTAAGATTATGTTTCACTTCTATTATCTCGGGAAATAACGGATAGTTATATTATTTAATTTACATCTAAAAAACGTTGTGATGGGTTTATTTAATAGGTTTAAATTAACACAAAAATCCAGTGAAATAAATGAAGAAACTAAACGCCTAAATCACTCAAGACTAATATTTTACCATAGCACCAGAATGAATTCACTCCAATATATAAGAACTCCAAAGAAATCTTGTAAGATTCTAATATAAGCTAGTACTCCTTCAAATCTCTGGGCAACGAATGATAAACTGCATTTTCGGCGATGCCAATATATAGTTAGTGAAATGCAAGGTAGGCCGCAGGCGACCTTTGTCTTTACTGACTGTGTGTGGTATACCACTCTGAGTGGAGACCTCCCAGTAACAAAGACTGCTGTGTCCGTTTCAGATTTTGCTCATTTCCTCAGACCTACGGGTCCTGAGTGTTCCTCTATAAATGCCTTTGTGCAGATGAGGAAGGACATCCCTCGAAACCTTCGGGTATGTGAGGCTCTGTCCATTTTGGCTGGAATGACGTCTCGATGGTTCGATGGTTTTATAGCGATTATGAGTACACATGAGGGCAAGTTCGGGCACAATGGGCTAATCACTTGTTTGCCAAGTCACTTCGATTAACGTGTAAACCGTAAGTGTGATAACTGCTTCGTTCTTCTGGGACCACCACAGTCTTTTGATACTGACCGCTCTCCCGATGAACTTTGGCCACTCCTACTAGACGGGATGACAGAAAGGTGTAGGGGGGTAGCTGACTCTAATCGTTCTAAAGGTAAGGCGGTAAGCGTGGTTAACTTAACCTAAGACAGAACGAAACTCCTGGATCCTCATGATAGCTGTTTACATATTAATTATCCAACGTGGGGAAAAATCCACGTGGGAAACACTTTGCGATTAAACTACGCACAAATTCAGGGGCCTCGATGCTATTCAAGGGTACTCTCGTTATCATCCGTCAATTCAGGGACAGCTGAATTTTATCTGTCACATCCTCTCATGGAGCCGACAGTTTTGGAGTACGTGTTCTAGTGTTTGTTTGTCCTTCCCACATGGGCACATATCTGTCTGTCTACCCTCCCCACATGGGCACATATCTGTCTGTCTACCCTCCCCACATGGGCACATATCTATCTGCCTACCCTCCCCACATGGGCACATATCTGTCTGTCTACTCTCCCCACATGGGCACATATCTGTCTGTCTACGATCCCCACATGGGCACATATCTGTCTGTCTACCTTCCTCACATGGGCACATATCTGTCTGTCAACCCTCCCCACATGGGCACATATCTGTCTGTCTACCCTCCCCACATGGGCACATATCTGTCTGTCTACCCTCCCCAAATGGGCACATATCTGTCTGTCTACCCTCCCCACATGGGCACATATCTGTCTGTCTACTCTCCCCACATGAGCACATATCTGTCTGTCTACCCTCCCCACATGGGCACATATCTGTCTGTCTACCCTCCCCACATGAGCACATATCTCTCTGTCTACCCTCCCCACAAGGGCACATATCTGTCTGTCTACCCTCCCCACATGGGCACATATCTATTTGTCCGGTTTTCAATTTGTTGAACAGATGGTATTTGAGTCTGCAATGGCCGGGTCTTAGTCTGAAAATTATCACTTGCCGATTTCACATTCTTATAAAATGAACTAAAAAATCGATGCTGAGTTCATTTCTCTAACCTTTGAAGACATAAGTTTCCCATTAACAATGAAGTGGACCGACTTGTGTGCGACAGTGAATGCAAACAGCTTGAGTGTCAATTTTAATTTCCTGCCGCCACAAATTAACCGATCTTGCGAACTAGCGTTTATTTTACGAGTCCAGAGGCTCTCAACCTAAAGAACTAGAAGTCGGTCAAGATGGTACTGGAAATATTTGGTAAATAACTATATTATTCTAGTTAAATATTGAAAACAGTGGTAGTGTTAGTGAAAGAAAAAAGTTGTGGATTACATAGAGAACGCTGAGTCCTGCTCTCAATCAAATCCAAAGGAAGAAACAAACTAAACATGAAATGTGGGTCGCTCTTATAAACACTGCACCAACACCAACAGCAAAACCCTTGGTTGACAGTAGATAAACAATTAATGGACTACCTATTTATGTTACTGTGTTCTGATAAATATTTCACGTTTTCATACTTGTCGCGGATTTGTCTCACCTGCTCTGCAATAGTGGTCCAATTATAGATGAGAGTTTAAAAGGTATCAACCTTCGCTCAAGATTACTCTTGGCAGAGATATAAATAGGAGAAAGTGAGGGAGCCTCACAGGAATTTACAAAAGGGCAAGCACAACAAATGAGATCATGTAAGCTGTTAAGAACTTATTATTCTCCGCTCCTTCTGTGAGAAAAATATTTGAGTAGTATTTTCTGAGCCCTCAGCTGAAGATGATTCAGAATAATATTATTTGTATAGCTTTATATGGTTATATATATTTTTTAATCTAAGTCATAGGGGTGCAAATTCACTCACAATTAATTCAGCTACAGATTTATATTTACTTATAACAACTTTAATAATCAATTATCGGTTAACAAAAAAAAAATTAATAAAGTTATTTTAACAAGTAAAACAAACACTTAATTTGTCTCCCCATGGGATGATTTGGGTGGATAATCTACAGAGTCTATATGCTGGACCAGTACTTTGATACTTAACTGATAAGGTGTTGACAATGCTTCGTCGATGGTCTCGGGTTCAATCACTGCTGGTTCCCAGAGATGTTTTGGATTGTTTCTTCTCTTCAGGAGTCAGGTACTATCACAACGGCACGTCCCTTGCAGCAAGGCCGGGGTAATTACGTAGATTGTCCAAGCAAGCATCTTCAATACTAGTCTGATGTAGGCGTCTAGTGTCCACTGCTGGCTATTTGTACCACAAACTAAGAGGAACAAATCCTCTTTTTAAGTATCGGGCCTCCTGATATGAACATTAGGCGACCTCCGCTTCCATCCACCCATTCATCTTCCTCAGAATGTTGCTCTTAGCATTGAATATGGACCGAGTGAGTCGAATGAAAGTGCTTTTGGACAACAGAAAACGACAATTTAAATACTCTATACATATATGCATACAAACTTACTAAAATGTTAGTATAATAAATATATACATAAATATATAAACCACGATCTCGTCATTCACTCCCTGCTCTCCGAGGAGCCTGGTACTACCTCTGTTGGTGTCACAAATGGATTGGGGCGACCCCTTCTTCTTCTTAATCTCTGTTTCACTACGGCAGTAATCGGTACATTTGTGGTACGGATTTTATTGCGTGCTTTCAGTTGTCGAATTTAGGGAGCCGCGCTGGTGTAATGGTTGCCACACTGCGCTGGCGATCAGGTTATCCAGGTTCAAACCCTGGCGAATTTGAATGAGTGTCATCGACCGGGACTTGGACAGGATTTAATTTGAGCCCTGGCAAAGACATTTGAAGAGTGTCGTCGACCAGGAACTGGCAGCTCCTAAACCGACCCAGCTCTAATGGGTACCATCCGAAGACGGCGAGTATCTGCCTGAATGGCGAGTGGACACCTGTCAGTATACAGGGAAAAAAGGTATACTCAAGTAAAAATCAGTCTCAGGTTAGATGTACTAACCGGAGATTCTCGCCTCGAGTAATAGCCGGCGAACGTTAAAAAAAAAATCGTCGAACTTTCTTTCTTTCTCTACTAAGTAGCAGATATTTGATATTGTCAAATCACTTTGACACTCCTTGTAGGTGATAATAATCACATTTTTCTTGATGCGGCACAGATTTGCTGAGATTAGAGCAAGTGAAAACTAATGTGGGCTTGCTCAGTTTCGCATGATTCTGTTTGCTCAAGCTGATACAATTACTCGCCCGTAGTCGGTTTTCGTTTCCTCAGACAACAGATAACAAGATTACCTGTCTGTGCGACACATTTCGGACGGACACGTATGATATAATCATTTCCTGTCCACGAAATTACTTTGTAAGAAAGTAATAAGATACGACATCTGACACACATTGTCTTGTGACGTTAACGATGCGTTTGTGAGTTCGTACACAGGGCAATCGGATGTTTACAGCCCATTTTCGACAAATAAATGTTTGAAATTGTGCACTAGATAAGTCTTGCAAAATATTCAAATCAGATTGGCTGATCATTTGAGCTCCATAACAAACAGAACAGGGTAAGACCGTGAATATAACCTGGCATTTATTCAGTGTTCCTTCACTGTGAAAATTTACTCTGAGGAATCGCTTGCCAAGAACAACCAGACTTGCCAGAAGAAAATTCAGGATTTCCATTTATCAGACCGGACTTTTATTGAAACACCATGTAAGACTTAATTCAGCCCAGGAAATCCATTTTTATAACGAACTGGACTCTGAGGAAACTGAACACACAAATTCAAAGAGGGAGTTTTAGTGCTAAATTAACAACCCCAAGTACACGCGTAAGAGGCCTAACCCAGTGCCTTAACTTATTCATCTGAGCAAAAACATCTGTGAGCCAAGATTGGCGTAAGTTGAGATTTTGCATTCTATATTTCATTACTAACATGTGAACTAACATATATGTATATAATACCATGTGAATTTTAATGTGTGAAAAGTGCTAGGAATGTCCAAGTCATTTGAGGCTGGGAACCTCAGCATATAGAATGATGATTTCATGAACCACCACTGCAAGGGACTCGTGACTGCTTTATTGCTAGTTTCTTAAAGAGAACTAAATGCATAAATAGTCCCAGGTTCCATATGAGCACGGAGGGAAAGATGAAAGAAATTATGTACATTCTAAGTAAAATATCTACATTTTCAATCAGTGTAAATGTAAACGAAAACATATTCACTTTAAAATTAATGGAAGTTTCTAACTTTTCAATCAGTGTAAATATAAATGAAAACATATTCACTTTATATTGTGAACTTTTTTCAAACAGTAAAAGTGTAAATGTAAACATACTCTATCTGTATTATTAACCTTTTCATTTAAATGTAAAATCAACGGCATATATATATATATATATATATATATATATATATATATATATATATATATATATATATATATATATATATATATATATATATATATATATATATATATATATATATATATATATATATATATATAACTGTTCAATTTAAATGTAAAGAAAGGTTTCTCGAGAGAGCTTAAGTTTAATACTCATCGAGAGTAATTTTGAGTTAAATGGGATGGTGAAATAAAAATAAGGTGGCACATAATTATGTATCGAAAAACGCCATACTTAAGAGAGCGTTTCGCTTCTATTCTTTCATCATAGTTATTGGTCGTCGTACCAGCTGACGGGTACTATCTCTAGAACAATAAAGGAACAGTGGCCTGCGCTTTAAGACGAAGGACCAACTTTGCCGTTACTCCATGACGTTCTAGGAACGTGCGGCACATTTAACATTGACCAGAAACGAGCCTAAACAGCGATAGTCTACCAACAACCAACCCAGCGGGAGAAGGAGCTACCATTGGCAGCTAAGTGCTAAATATCCGCTGCCAAAAGTGACCTTCTTTATTCACTTAAATCTGATCACAACAGTGATGACAAACTTTTCATAAAATATTTTTCAATTCTTTAAACTTGTTAAAACCAGAAGTGATTATTAAATTTGGTTATTTGTAATTATTCAATTTTAACTTCGATTTAATCCTCTTAAATGTATTGCATGGTTGTAACGAGCTAAGATTAACATTGCTTACGGAAGATAATAGAAAGAAATAAAATAAACTTATGTTTAAAGAAAAAATGAAAATATTAGGTCAATTATGCGTTACATATGACGTTGTATTTTCCACGTTTTAGGACTGTACGTATAATAATATTATATGTCAATCAAGTACATTCCTCACAAACAATCAATCAATAAAGCGACACCATTTAGCTTCCCAAGAAGCATGTGCCTTCAATAAACACATTCAAGGTCACTTCTGTCATGTACCATCAGCTCAATTTCTGTCCACGTCTTCCTCAGCAGTGTCACTTCTGTCTTCAGTTCTCTTCTCCATGTGTATTTTTTTTTTTTTTTGGCGTATCTCTACGTATCTTATGCTGGGGATTCCAGAACCAGTACTGCCTTGTAATTCTAGCACCACAAACAGGGAAGCAATCAAAAAAAAAAAAGAAAGAAGTGTAATAGTTTTGAGATTAAAGAAGCGTAAACATGTAAAAATAGTAATAAAGATAACTGGAGAAAAGTAGAAAGACGGGAAGTCTGAAAATAAAAAAGGGGAGGAGAAACTCAAAGAAGAAGGAAAATATGAAACAGAGAAAAAAGCAGACATGAAAACATGAAGGATCAAGACGATCTTCGTCAACCCAGCAGGTAGTAGCACAAACTATCAATGTTTGTTTGAGACTTTATTAAATATTCTGTTGGCCAAAGACACGGTGTTATTTCATCGAACCAAAAATTTGATCAATTACTAAGGCCTTGTCACCATTTTCTTAAACAAATATCTTTAGTATGGATCTTTTTGGTCGACCCATTCACATTTGAGCTGCGTATGCACATTGTGCGTAGTCTTTGAGCACTTTTACAGCGTCCAATACAGGAAATACATATGCACTAACGTATGCCTGTTTAGTCTGTTATTGTCTACACCATCCAGGAAGTTTGGCTCAGTGAATGTAAGTGTCTGCGGTTGATATAAATCTATTTGATACGTTTTTACATTGAGTTAGGGAAGGAAAAGGCAGCAAGGAAGGAAACTGGTCACACGACCTCTCGATGCTGGACCTAGTAGGTGAAGTCTCTAACACTTCACTCTCCTATGGCAGTATCAGCTATGAGACTTCCTTTACCTTTATTTAGGTGTTAACAAATGTTTCACTTGATATATTTTTATTGTAGTTCAATTTATACGTTTTTGAGATTAATTAAACTGTATACATTTTTGAAACTCGTTTACATTATATGTTTTTAAACTAAGTCAATTAATATATATTTTGAAATTAGTTCACTTTACATGTTTTAGAAACAGTTAACTGTAGATGTTTTTCAGACGCTTTGTATTTTATTCAAACTAGTTCAATTTATATGAATCTTAAACTAGTTTACTTCATATTCATAGAATAACCCTTCGTCATTGACAGTCACAAGCAAGAAGCAAAAAAAAAAAAGGCTGTAGAATGACAAAGATCACGACTGACAGTTTGTGAAAATTGATACATAAAAATATAGAATAAGAAAAATAATAGCGAAAAAAGTAGACCATATATTTCAAGACAAAAAAAAAAAAACAACTAAAATAACACATGTAATAACAAGAACAGAAGAAACTCGATAATCCTAACGTCAATAATCGGAAACGTCAATAATCTGAAACGTCAATAATTTGAAATGTCAATAATCTGGAACGTCAGTAATCCAAAAGAGCCAACATGGTTTTAATACTGGCCCCAGAAGATGATGACTTCTTGAGCTAAACCAAAAGGTGTTTACGACGGAAAGAGTCGCGGATTGGATAGAGTGTACTCTCACATTTATCAGGTCAATTCGATTGTTTGCTTAGTGGGAGTGTAGTTGTTTTGTGTTTACATAGTTTCGCACTGTATCTATGTCATCTTATTTTTCTAAAAGGTGAAGTAAAGTAAATCTGTGTGACACCCCGCTCAAATTTCCCCGCTTGAAAATTAACTAACGTACTCCTAAAATCTATTAATAACTACAGCATTTGAAATTTGTCTCAAGGCCACTGTAAAACCAACCGCCAACAATTTGACTAAAGAATTTGAATTTTTCCACTACACCAAGTTAAAAAGGTTACTACCCCCTTTTAACACACTACCCTTCCCAATATTT